>LPNX010884595.1:0-68310 GCA_001517045.1 Pseudotsuga menziesii | reverse complement strand
GTTCTTCCTCTCAGCAACACCATTTTGCTGTGGTGTGTAAGGGATAGAATGTTGCATCTGAATACCTACATCTGCACAATAATTAATAAACTCAGACTTGAAATACTCACCACCATTTTCAGATCTAAGGGCCTTGAGTTTCCTTCCAGACTGGTTTTCAACCAAAGCCTTAAAGACTTTGAATAGGCCAAAAACTTCAGACTTGTGTTTCAGGAAGTGAACCCAGCAATACCTGGAAAAGTCATCAATGAAATTAAATGCATATTTGTCCTGACTCATGGACATATGATGGAAAGGGCCAGCAACATCACTGTGGATCAGCTCGAGGGGTGCAGAGGTTTTCTCATGACTAGCTCTCTCAAATTTGTGCTCTGGGTGTTTTCCTAGGATACAACCTTGGCAGACTCCTTTGGAAAATTTTATCTTGGGCAACCCTATGACCATCTCTTTTTCACTAAGATCAGAAAGATATTTGTAGTTTAGGTGGCCAAATATTTCATGCCAAAGCTTGCTTGCTTCATTAGCATGAATCAGAAGAGCAGAGGGGTTTGAGTAAGGTAGGAAGTGTGAGAACATGTATACCTTTTAAGCATGATTTGCAACTCCTTTTGGAATGACTCTACCACTTGAGATCTCCACGATCTCAACTTCATCAGGGGAGAATATGACCTTCTTAGGAGACCCAGTGTGGGTCATCTGGTACACTGACAGGACGTTGGAGGTGGGACCAGGGACATACAGCACATTGCTGAACTGACCATGATCAAGATCTATCCTTCCTTTGCCCATACTTTCAGTGAGAGAGCCATCTCCCAGTACAATAGATGGTCCTTTCGAATTGTCCAGTGAGGAGAAAGCCTCCTTAGTCGAAACCATGTGTCTTGAAGCTCCAGAATCAATGATAAAACTGGGTGAGCTTGATGTGCTAGCAACCAATGCATGAACTCTCTCTCTGTCATCTGAACTTGATCCTCCTTCTCTCTTCATTGAGCTTTCTGGAAGGGAGATGCCATTCTTCTCTGGGATTTTGGTCATCATATCAATCTACTTTTTCATACAAGAGCTTTCAGAGTGATTTCCCTTATTGCAGTATGCGCACTTGTTCATTTCACCTTTGTTTTTCTTCTTCTGGTAGTTCTTCTTGGAACCTTGTGGCTCCTCAGGAGACTGTTTCTTGTCTCTCTTTTGCTCAGGTGGAATTTTAGCTTTCTTTTTGCTTTTTGAATCCACCTTCGAATCTCCAGCAATCAAGGCTTGATCTTTGGATGGTTTTATGGTGCCCATCATCACCAGCTTGTCCTGTTCTTGTGTGAGAGATTCCATGAAATCTGCAAGGCTAGGCATCTTCCAGGTTCATGCTGTCAGTTTTGTGGCATAGAAGGTCAAAAAAAACACTGAATAGTCAGGGCCTAGCTTCGAGAGGATGGCCAGGATGAGCTTATCATCTTTCTTTTCGATCCCACACTGTTTCAGCTGCAAAACTAGTGCTTTGAACTTGGAGAAATATAGCTATAGAGATTCAAATCTATTTGGACTTAGAGAAATCAGCTCATTTTTTATTTGATGTCCCCTCATCTCATCTGTCTTTCCAAAAAGATCAACAAGCTTCTCCCATACTTCATTCGGTGATGTCAATCCATCAAGATGGAAAAGGAGGTCTCTGGAAATACTCAGACATAGAAGGCCATAGGCCTCATCCCTCCTGTTGTGCCATTTAATCTTCTCTGCAGCTGCATTGGGCTCTACTTCTATTGCCATAGTCACCCTGTAGAGGCCTTTCTCTCTCAACAGTATCTCCATCTCTGATTTCCATTCAAATAAATTGAAGGGAGTCAAGATAGTTTTCTGTGATTGATCCATAGCTTAGAAAATATGTCCTGGATGTCAGTAGAAGGATCCCAGTCACTGATGTCGAACCTGCAAAACAATTTTTGAAGGAGAGAAACAACCTACAATGGCTCTGATACCATGTGGAAATTAAGACCCAGTGATAGATTAATTTTACTCACAACAATTAACAATTGATCATGCAAAATCACTCACAAAAGAGACTGAATATGGAGCTGTAACACTAAATTGTATTAACTGAGTGTACAATAGCCAACCATGTAATAACATAAGCTACTGAATAAATAGAATACATCAAGGATTCGATTGCATGAGGAGAAAATCAAATCTAGCATAAAGCAGGCTTACTAAAAATAAGCAAATCCCCCATAGGTGTAAAAAGCTGATCCCAAATCTGTCATGGAGCTCACGAATTGGAAAAAAGGATTAGGCAAGGTAAAGAGTGGTGGAATGGCAGCTCATACATGCTTTTTCATGGAGAAAAGAGAGGAGGATGTGTAGGGCAAAAAACTAGTCAACCTCACCTAGTCTAGCTTTTCCTTTTTCCTTAAAACACTGAAAAAGTAGGCAATAAAGCAGAAAAAGTAGAAGGGCGCCTAGGAGGCCAGGAATAAAGCAGAATTGATTCCTTTAGCTCTCCCATGCACTACATGATTCAAATAAGGCAAGTTTGACCATTATGGATAAGCAAATG
Source organism: Pseudotsuga menziesii (assembly GCA_001517045.1). Classification (NCBI taxonomy): domain Eukaryota; kingdom Viridiplantae; phylum Streptophyta; class Pinopsida; order Pinales; family Pinaceae; genus Pseudotsuga; species Pseudotsuga menziesii. Next base: position 65,768 of record LPNX010884595.1, on the reverse strand, counting down.
ACAACTTGCACAAGGTGGGACACATGAACTAGGCAAATAAGGCAAAAATAATTAAATTAATGTCTAAGTGGGTAAACTATGGGTTGATTATTCTAACAATTTCAAACCCAGATAATACAAATCAGAAAGTAGATATGACTGTAAAGAGTTGAAGAAAACGGAGTCTAGATTCGGACAAGAGTTGCAGACTGAGGACGATCAAAACAACTGAATACAACTACTCCCCAGCAGAGTAGCTAGATTTGTTGATCGGAATATTTCACCTCCTGCGAACAGTAAGGTGTTCCGCTGGTCTGAATGGTTCAGATCCAGAACAAATAAATCACAAAGGTTGATAACTCCCCCTATACGCTGTAGATATCTGGAATTCAAGGCTTTGATAGTTCACCTGTGTACCTACAAAAGAGTTCAACACGAAATAGATCAAAGCAACCAGAATATGATCTACTAATATATGCTAGTGACTAAGGAACCTAGCAATATATATCTGAAATCAAACATCAACAATATATATGGGACAGAAAATCAACTTGCATTAGAAATATGAAGAAGTTTACAACCAAGCCTTAGTGTTGACATGCATCTCCATGAAACCAGCTCTTCATCCCCAAAAGCTCCGACTCTAGCTCTCTATGCTCTCTCCAAATGATCTTGGGCCAAGAATCAGTCCAACAGCATAACAATACCTTCAATGTTCTCTCCTCAACCATGGCTATGAGCTCATATATATAGGGCTTTAATGGATAGAGATGGTTGAGAAATTAGCAGGTGAGGTGGCCTCTAAGATCCTAGGATGAGGGATCTCGAGCTCAACCAACCCACAACAATAAGGATAAGGTATATCTCTAGGCTTATCATCTAGAAGCCTCGAGAAGCTTCTCTTTTTCCTTTTTTACCCAGGGTACCGTGCTTCTCCTTTTATGACAGAGCGGTTCTAGTAATAACCGCCTATGGACCAAGGGTGACAGGTGGTGGCACCGCTTGTGGACAACCGATGAAAAGCGGTGCGAACATGAGTACCGCTCCTGGACAAGGGACGATGAGCGGTTCTGGGAATTTGTATGATAGACTGATCCGAAACCATTTAGTCTTCACTTTAGAGGCCGGGATTTCAGGGCAAGTAGGTATGTCAAAAGTCTTATCACATGATGGTGACAGGATTTTGGTATAACAAGAGCAGGTTCCTAAATTATAGGGATTGGTCCTTGGAGATCCTAAACTCATGCAGACTAGCGCATTTAGTGGTAGGTGGCCTCCAAGTGTTTCCCTCATGCACTAGTGAAATGACAATAATCACTTAAGCTAGTAAAATACAATTAGACTATGGTGGTCAAAGGGAGGATTAATTAATAATCCTAACAATTCCTAATATATTTGGGAATTTTGAGTCCATTGATACACATATTTTTTAGTTTCAATCACTTGCAGAATATGTATGGGTCATTTATCAGTTTGTAGCAATTTAGCCTCAGAAAAATCAAAATAAAATTATTTACAATTGATGGTTAGATCTCCTAGGGCACCAGGATGGGAACATAGATTGTATGCACTCATTTCTAACATATTATTATGGTGTCAGGTCCAATTTTGTAGTAAGTTGACGTTCAATTTAAATAATAAATAGTATATAAGTAGTTTTATGTCCCCAAGGTGATATTTTGATGATGGAAAATGGATGATAAAGAAATCAATTTGGGCAATTGAGGAAAGGAAATGGCATGGAATTGATCCAAGGCACATTATTGGGGTCATAATCATCCTACGACATCAATTTCACTCTTCATGGGGCCCCTTTCTATTAGTGAGTTGATCCATGTACTTGATATCCAGATAATATTAGACGTTGGTTATAGTGATTGTATATTTTGATATTGGACCTTGATATTTTTGGATATAGGTTTTGTATATCGAAGATATCTATTTATTGAGATGCTCTCCCATTTTAAATTGACTTCTCGCTATGAGAATATTGGAATAAAAGAAAAATTTTGGAAAATATCTTGAAATATTTGTGAATTCTCTTGTACATTAATTTTATGCCTCTTGCTTAGAATTTTCATTGGATCTTGCATGCAAGCGATATAGTTTTTGTAGAGCTCGAATTGTTCTTACACATATAGAGATTTACTTAAGGAGAGATTATGGAGGTGGCTTCCATCATCTTTTCATGTGGATCATTTCATCTTTCAGGGAATGATCGATTCTTACTTTGTGCATTAAATATTTCTCTTTATATGATTTTCATGGCTTATTTTTCATCTATTGATCAAATCTTACTTCCTTAGTTTGAATTTGTAGATGGAGAGGGTGCTTTACCTCCTTTCGAAAAAACATTTTCACTCAGATGTTGTTGGATCTCGCTCAAAGTTGTAACTAAGTGGAAGTATCATCGATGCACAAGCTAGACACAAGTATTTTCGGGTGTGATATACAAGGTTAGTATTGTTTTCCATATTTTTATCCAATTGTCATACAAATCCCTCATTGTTATAACCCTAGTTTTCTAGACCTGATAGATGGGGTGCTTATTTAATTACAACCATCGAAACCCACTTAGGAATAAATATTGAAACCATATATCTCAAGTTTTGTTCAAATGCGATTCCATTTACCCCGGGATCTAGCACTAGTCCTCTCTAGGTGGGGCACCCTCCTTAGGTTGTTGGTCATACCTTCATATCTATCAGTTGGGTTTGCTTGAACCCACTCCAAATCAACAAATTCGTCCTTCAAGACTCCAACTATAGTCATTCCTTGTCCCTATCTACTCTTTTGGTTCCACTTTATCCTTAATTGCATAAGCCCTAGGTGGATCTAACTTGAGTATCTTTCATTTTGATTAGATATATCTAAATCTATAATATTAAAACCTTTGTGGTACATTTCTCTTCAATTTGGGAAATTTCACACTATCTTAATCCTTCCCAACATGGCCTTAACCTCATCTACTACTTCTATCTTTCTAGATCTAGATCAACCTACTCATTATTCAGCTCTTGTATCCATTTCTTTTACCATTAGAGTGTCTTTAGTCAGTGCACTAGCCCTCATAGGTTATTAGGATCTCCCCCTTGATGGTTCTCCATATTGATCTAAAGGGACAAGATCCCATCTAGTGTGACAAATACATTTCATCTTGTAGTGGAAGAAGCTCTTGCAGTGTCACCGGTTAGATATCTCACCTCTATCACTCGGATAAGATACCTTTAGTGGGTAGTTACACTTTGTTTGATAACATGTTTTGGCGTCGTTTTCGGGGAGGTAGAGGCTTACCTCTAGTGCATGCGAGTAAGACTTCACTTTTATAATCTAAATCATATATAATATGGATTAAATTAATTGAATTCATTTCCCCTTGGATAGATTTACATTCACTCGTCTCTCTCTCGAATCATACTTCCCCAACGACAAATATTTTGGTGATTTCATCTAGTATCTCACCTAGAGACTCCAAAACACAACTCCTCTAAGGATCAATCCCATACCCATTCATATGATATCAAAATTGGATCCAATTTAGGAGAAGGAGGTCCTATTACATATAAAAAGAACCTAAATTGTAAGGATCCAAAAGCACATTCCACAACTTTATTTTGGAAAATTGCTAATTCTACTAGGTCTCCTAATCATGTTCTAGGCTCTCATTTTACTAGTCCAAATTCTACACCTGTAACCCCAGATCCACTTTCCAATCAAATTTCTTCTTCTATTCCAGTTTCTCAATTTAATTCAATGGATCACATGAATGTAAACCAACCATGAACCTTCACGAACAAGGCTAAGGACTCACATTTTGACTTTTCTCAAATAGATGGGTCACCCCATGACATGCAAAACAAGTACTTTGGGAATACTTCTAAATTCTCTATGAATTATGAAACCACCATCGAAGACCATATAGACACTATGTGGTCACACATGGAGGCTTATGGTGCTAAGGACGAGGATGTGTACATGAGGGATCTCCTTTTTTTCTATGGAAGGTGAAGCCAACAAATGGTTTGATAGGTTACCTCCTTTATACATGGGGGGTTATGATGTCTTTGGTACCATGTTAAAGGGTCAATGGTTAGAAATATGGATGGTTTATTCCTTTTGAATCAACTCTTTGAAATCAGATAGTTCTCATATGCTAGTGGGAAGAATTCCTTTACCACCTGGTGAAGACATTGCTAGAGTTAACTCTATTTAGCTTAACTACAATATAGAAAATTTGTATCCACAAGGGAATTCTAATATGGAATGCCTAGTGATTTACAACCCCATTGATTCCATAATCCTTTTAGGAATCACATTCATGGCTGCTCTAGAATCAATCATACAGTTATGCAATAGGAGCTCACCAATGTAAAGTGTAAGATATAAAGGTTCATGCCCTCCATTGTTTCTCTCATAAATAAAACGATTTCCTAATTTCAATTAGAGGATCCTCTTCATCCCTAATCATGATATTCAAAGGTGGGTTGTGAAGAAGCTAAATTGCACTATAATTTTTTCCAACTATAGGAATTTTATTGAAGAAATCACTCACTTGAATTTTTACAAATGGTATCTTTACTAATTCAGCCAAGGTAATTTTTTTGTAATATTATCCAATTCCTTTTCAATATTGATTTCCTTCTTTCTGATTTGAAAGAGTTCATTCAAAATGAATCTACCATCCATCTTTTCTAACCACTAGCCCTTTAACATGGTAACAATGATATCATAACCCCCCATATATGAAGTATGTAACCTATCAAACCATTAGTGGGATTCACCTTCCATAGAGAAAATAATACCCCTCATGTACACATCCTCCTCCTTAGCACCATAAGTATCTACAATAATCGACCAAAATGCATCCCGAATGCTACTACTGACTTGGTCAAACTAGGTTGACTAGGTCAAGAATTATCAAAATGATGACCCAAATGAAAACTATGATACTGAAAAGTACAAAATGGATATGCACACTCAATTATCTATATTAGCTGTAATATTTAAGTACAAGTGGATTCTACTGGCGATTATAAGCACAATATATATAAATAATATATCTAAATCCAAGTAATTAGTTGCTCTGAACAATAACTTTCATTGTATACTCATTTATAGATTTTTCCATTTTGCTAGTCAAGGGTGAAGGTGAATAAAACAAGGTAAGGCCATGGGGAATACTTGAAACTTGACACTATAAGTATTTAGTTTGAAGGAGAAAGGGATCCACATAATACATAAGTTGTACTAAGTGAACAATAGGGATTGGTAGTGTCTCACAAATGGGTGGAATAATGATAATGCTCCATGAGACTCTAGACAACAAATTTTTTTAAAGTATTTATTTGCACAACAAGTAAAATAGATAACCTCCAAAGGTAGGTTCCTTGGAAATCATTCTGGGATTCCAAAAAATGATAAATACATAACCCTAACAAGTCAATATCACCATGTTTCCATGTAGGGGGGAATGATTCGTACATTATAAAATGAATGAGTGTACATCCTTTGGCCACTAACTCTTTTAAAACATTATTTTGTTAAATATCCATCCTCGAAGAGAGACATCCCTAAATAGCCTTGTGGGTCTCAGATAATGACTCAATATGAATTTCATTTCCCACCAACATCCATAGGTGCAATGGAGTGACCTCCATGTTTCCCTTTGGGGGTAAAGGACCTCACATCATACAAAGGATGAGTGCTCATATCTTGACAAGTAGCTAAATTTATATTTCATTTACACCAGTGTTTAGAAACACTTTTTTTGTTGGCTAGGTATCCATTTAGAACAAGAATTTAAGTATTGATGCCTTAGTTTCTAAATCCATTTTTGTAAAGAGTGCTTGAGTTAAAGACCTAGAGAAATACCATCCATATGATAAGAATCACAGAAACCAACATTGAGACACAATTTATACATGGAGATCTACTCCAACATAGAGTTGAAGGTGGGATAAATCCTAGATGTCATTAGTCAAATTACAATCCAGGGTTAAACATAAATAAGGGAAGGAAATGGATGGATGGAGATAGTGAAGATGGTGCCAAGTCTAGCAAGATATGTTCCCTAAAGGGAAATGACCAATTCCATACTACAAGTAGGGGATGACCAATGAGTATACAAGAGAATCTATTGGACATAGAAACTAGATCACTTATACTTTATATTTTAGAAGAACCAATAAAATATCACCAATATGCAACTAATATTAACTAATTCTCACTACTAAAATAGACAACAAAGCATAATCATAATCCATATGTTCAAATCCATATATCACCCAGGTCATTTACCAACATCCGATATGAACAATCTGAAGGGAAGTGAAACACTATTGTTGTTGTACATCATGGGCACTATCATAACTCTGCTCTGGGTCATGAAAATAGCCAACTCACTCATCGAATATGGGGTCATGAGGGCCAGCCATGGAATGGAACTAATCAAACTAAAAGGTATGGATATACTGAAAGAGAGTGATTATCAGCTGGAATCTCATCATCTGTTGATCTCAAATTAAAATAGTGGCTCAAAAATATGCTCAAGAACAATGGTATCCCAACTACTATATATGTGACAACAGTTACTTACTCCCATTTCTCATAGTTTATTATTATGAATGTGAAATTATGAGGGGTATTTTAGCTTACTCTCCACAATAATAAAATATATCATGTCTTCACATAAAAGTAGGAATGTGGTTCGATATGAACCAAAGTGAGTTCAACTCCTTGAGGCTTACTCTGAGTTTGGAGTAAAATATAGAAGAGCGGGTTGGTTTCTCTTATATGAGAAATTGCAAGGGGCCCATACTGTAGTGGCTTGGGGTTNCAACTCCTTGAGGCTTACTCTGAGTTTGGAGTAAAATATAGAAGAGCGGGTTGGTTTCTCTTATATGAGAAATTGCAAGGGGCCCATACTGTAGTGGCTTGGGATTTTTCAAAGTTATTTGATGTAAATAATGTTGCAGTGGCGTATTTGACCTTTCCAATAATATATCACTTAATAGATATAACAGGGGAATCACCACGAAATCAAGAATTTTGATTTAAGATTTCCAACAGTAACAATGTTTCTCACTGCAATTGGTTTCTCAAATAATCCTTTAGATGACAGAGCTCAAGGTAAAACTTAGGAAAATATTGAAGATTGTTTCGAATCCCCGATCCCTTAGGGGACCACATAAAAGGCCCACAAACAAATTAAGACTCAATTATAAATCCATGTTTAACCCTTCCCTAAAGGAACAAAAATTCATCGATTTCAATGTTTACCAGAGGAAACAAAACAAGATCTAAGAAATAAGAAGCTAAGGGATCAATTCCAAGGTCTATACTGACTATAAGAAGTTCCATAGCTACTAAGGAGAAGGATAAATTTGACCCTTGTAAATATCCCAATCCTAGAAAGTCCAAAGTTAACAAATAGTCTCAAAATCCTAAGTGTTCCCAAGTAATTATTGAAGAAGAATTAGGTCCATCAATGGAAGCAGAAAGAAAGGTAGCTAAACTCTTAACTAGTTTGGAGGAGACCATAAATGGCACCCTTGTTCATATGAGACTAAACTTATGTTCCAATTTCTTCTAAAGGAGAGAAAGAGATGCAATGCAAGGAGTACACTTACACTTCTATACCAAAAGTTGAATCTTCTTTTACACAGATGAAAACACTAGAAATTGATAGTTTTCCTCAGCTTAAAGTTAATGGGTATAAATCCAATAAAAAACTCAAAAAGAAGCTGGAGAAATATAAATGATTGGTTAATGAAATCCAACAGGAAAACAGTCATATGTAGCGAAGGAAAAATAAATTTAAAAAGAAATGAGGCAAACTTGTCATAAAATATAGTAATTTATGCATATTTTCTCAAAGATAAAATAAAAGTCATGGAAAACTCTTGAGATAGATAAAATACTGGAAGGAGTTCCTAAAAGAAAGGAAAAATAATTGGGATAGTAACAATAGATTAGGAATATTGACAGATTTAGGTACTCATATCTCCAGGATATACTCCAGAGTCATGCCACTAAGGCTATATAGAGACATGAACTTTGTCAAAGACACATTTATAGGAACACAGTTTCCAGTTTGGACAACTCAAGTTTGTATAGCTACACGGGCACTACAAAGCCTTCCTTTACATTGTTTTAATATTTAAAAGTTAATATTAGTATTTTATAAAGTTTTGTAAAGTTTCAAACTTGAGTTTATTTTGTATATTTTGTAAAGGAGCGCTAAGGCTATATAGAGACATGAACTTTGTCAAAGACACATTTATAGGAATACAGTTTCCAGTTTGGACAAATCAAGTTTTTACAGCTACACAGGCGCTACAGAGCCTTCCTTTACATTGTTTTAATATTTAAAAGTTGATATTAGTATTTTCTAAAGTTTTGTAAAGTTTCAAAATTGAGTTTATTTTGTATATTTTGTAAAGGAAGACATGTTATATGTTTCCTAGACTCGAATTAGTTTTGTTGACATTAGAGGAAATTTGGGGTCTAAAATGGGCCTTATAAGAAAATGTGCTAAAATAAGTTTTTGTGAGTTGGAATTCAAGAACCAATAAAATTTCAATAAAATAAGTCAACCATAATGGTTGCATTGACATATTTGTCATTAAAAAAACTACTTTTTTTGTTCGTATTTTCAACATATTTCATTGTGTTTTTACTCAAATTTCGATCAGGAGAGCTCATTGGATGTGGAATTTGATTCCGCATCCAATGAGTACCCACACTGCATACTTTTGATGGACCCCGCTACCCCAAAAACAAGAAATACCTGAAAAATGTGATGATGACATCATCATCACATTTTTTCAGGTATTTCTTATTTTTGGGGTAGCGGGGTCCGTCAAAAGTATGCAGTGTGGGTGCTCGTTGGATGCAGAATCAAATTCCGCATCCAATGAGCTCTCCCAATCGAAATTTAAGTAAAAACAGAGGGAGATATGTCTAAAATACGAACACAAAAAGTAGTTTTTTTCTTTCTTCCTCCAAAATTAATAAATATTATTTTATTATTTTAACTATTATTTTATTATTTTCCTTAGGAGGCCCATTTTAGACCCCAAAATTCCTCTAATGTCTATTCAGTTAACATATTTTGAAGAAAGAGGATCTTGAACTTATTTTGTCTAAAATCATCTGTTTATATTTGTAAATATATTATTAGAAAATAGATGACTATAGAACACCTTTAGTAGGATCTGAATATGGAATCAATTATATGTAACATTTATAAAAGAAAAGGTAGATAGAGAGGAAGGGATTTGAACTTTGGAAATCTAGAGAAGGGTTGATGGATACTTATACGGTCTTTTGAACATAGTGATATATGCACGTTTAAATATCATTTGAGTTATGAATGAGATTGTTCCTCTTATATATTTTGTTGCTAGTATTCTATCTGATCAGAGAATTTTCCTATGCACTGCATAGTCAATTGTTTTCAGAACTAATGAAATTTATGCTATAAATGTACATTTCCTGTAATATCTATTATGTCTTCAATTAGTATTCTCAATTGTGACACTATTATGATAAGGAATTCTTATGTAACTCTATGGAACAAGCATCTTATTTTTCATATGTTTGCATCCTAGCATTTTATTAACATTTAAGCTCATATATGAATCATGATTTCAAATCCTTTAATCTAGTGGTTTATTGTTGTCTTTCTACCATGTGTCATTGATTATTTCACCTATACCTTATACGTATCATTAATTATTCAACCTCTTGAATATAAACCTAAAATGCTTCACATATGTATATGTGTTATACCGAAATCTTGTCACCCTCATGTTATGAGATAGGTATCCCCTTGTCTGCTCCAATCCCTCAAAGTTTTCCCTAGAGAAATGAAGGAATAAATTAACCCCTTGCAATTTTCCCTCTTTTGAGCTAGTAACGCTCTCTCCCCATTGACAAAAAGCATTACCCAATAAGAAAAGAGCTAGCACCGCTCCTGATACATGAGAAAAGAGAGGTTCCCCTGCTCTTTCCCTTACTGTAAAAAGTGGTGCCCCCTTATCACCACTTGTTTGCTTCTTTGGAAAAGTGGTGGTCAAGTTTTCAAGGCAAAAAAGAGAAGCTTCGAGAGGATTCTTGAAGCTGACCTCCGTGGAGCCTCATCCCTATGGTTTGGGACCAGTTGGAGCTCGAGATCCTCCCTTTTAGGATCTAATATCCACCTCACCCATGACATCCTCAACCATACCTATCCTACCATGACTTTAAATACTGGATCACCCCCCATGGGAAAAAGGAGGGAGAATTGTGTTGCATACTCAAACTCTGTCAAAATCATTCTTGAGTCTTTGGAGGCAAGGTGAATTTAGAGGCAAGGATCCATTAGAAGGAACTCTCAACACCAAGGCATGAAGGTTGTAGTCTCTCCAATCATTTATTAATAAATAATGTTTCTTATTTCCCATATATGTTGTTTCATTTGTTTATATTGCTTCATTCCTTGGTCATGAGCATAGATCTAGTTGATTGTATTGTATGCTATCATGTTTTGCTTGTCGTTTTCCATCTTTTACAGGTTCTTCTGCGAGGAAAACCTTTGAGAGAAGCATCATGGAATTCCATTCAAGTGATTAACTAGATCTAGGGAGAGTCTAGCATTACATGTTTGTGTTTTGTTCTAGATCTGAACCATTCAGACTAGAGGAAAAGCTTCTGTTAGTAGAAGGCGATAAATTCCTGATAACAAAATTGGCGACTCCGCTGGGGAGATCTACTTCGAATTCTGAATCATTGGTAAGTTGAAACCTCCACCTTCATTTTCAATTTCTAGATCTACTTTTCCATTCATATATTTGTAGATCTGCTTTGAATTTGATTGTTTTTCCTCTGTCTGCCTTTGGATCTTAATATTTTTGGTTCACTAGGTTTTCTGGTGATTATTTGGGTTCATTTTCAATCTGTAACTTCTTTTTTTGTTGCTTTTTTTATTTTTCAAATCACCATCTCGGACATTGCTCTTAAGTTGTTTTATAAGTGTGGTTTTGGAGTTTTCACTGCTCTTCCTCTGTGTTAAAGAAGCAGTTCCATCGTCCTTTCTCTATGTCCAAGAAGCGGTGTTGAACCTTGAAACGCCCTGGTGTGAATCTGCAAGAGGCAGTGCCACCTCTCTTTTGCAGTGTACAAGGAGCAGTGACACCTATATTTTGTTGTCTACAAGAAGTGGTGCCACCTCTCTTTTGTTGTGTACAAGAAGCAGTGCCACCTCTCTTTTGTTGTGTGCAAGAAGCGGTGCTCAGGCTTGTAACTCCTTGTTCAGCACCTATAGAAACAGTGCTCGGTATTTTCTTAGCCCTGTTTGGTGTTTGATTCTGAAATGCTTGTTTTGGTATTTGAAATGCATGCTTCATATAGTTACAGATGTTGTTTGAACTCTACAATTCATTTTTGAACCGACAACTCAATGAAAAATCAAGAATCCATAATTATTCTCAACAATTTTGATTGATGTTGGTATTTTAAAGCTTCATAGTTGGCTTTGAATAGAACTTGGTTTTGTTAGATATCTGATTTCTGTCTTCTTTGATAGAACAATAAAAGATTCATTTCAGTTTTTCTTCATTTGTTATACATGATTTTTGTATGTTTTTTCCTTTTTTCATAAAGTTGTGGAAAAGTCCATATGAAAGTTATTGTATAATTTTGTGATAAGTTCATTCTCGCTTTAGTTGAAAAATATGAACAATTTTGTATAAAGTTGTAACAATCCTTCTTGCTTTTCATTAGAGATATCACTTCTTTTTCAGTTCAAAAAGAGAATATTTTGTTTGTTTCAGTTAGGAAAGGACCATATAAGCAAGTGTCTTTTATTTTTTGGGATTTATTCTATGTTTCAAAGGAAATGAGCCTCTCTCTCCCTTCCTTAAGTAGGGCATAACTTTAAAGTGAAAGTGAAAATTTTGCACTATCATACTGCATGGTTTTACTTTTATGTCCTCACCTCATGCATTCACCTAACCATTCAAGATAAAATTAAGTGCTAGCTTAGCTTTAAAATTTTTAGAAATTTGTGTGATAGGTTAGTGACATGTTCGGGCGTCATAAAATGTAAGAGTTGTCATTAATTTGTCTGCACTACAACCCGAGACTCGCGTTGTTCTTCCACGTACCATTGGTATATCGAATGGCCTTTCATGTACCCTTGAGGTATATAGAAAGGTACTTCACATACTCGATTGTATATAGGAAGGCCCCTTGTGAACGATTGTGCATTAGACAACACTACTACCGATTTGAGCTCCCATGTACCATGTGTATATTGGGAGACACTTTTAGGAATCCTCAAACCATCTAAGTTATCCTTTTGGCCTGTCCCGTTAGGTTCCAGACCTTTAACCCACTCCTCTCACATATTTTGCTTGCTTCTTTAGTTTGAGTAGTGTTTGTTTGCTGTATAGTTAGGATTTTTTAGAAGAGAGAGATAGTTTTGTTACATAGTTATGGCTTCTCCTTCTAGGACTACCAACCAAGAGACTCCTTTACCAAGCACATATTTTTTTTCCCTCAGTATGGGGATGTTGGTCCTCCTCGCATGGCTACGTTAAGCCTTCCTGGATTGACTATTGGATTGCCTATTTGGTTATTCTCTAGTACAGTGATCCCATGTACACCAGTTGCTTCTGATCCCAATCCTTCTTCACAAGAGCATCAACCTCATGTTGATCCCTCTCCTTCTTCACCAGATGTGTCTTCTCCTGTTTCTCCCTCTTCGCCTGTTGAAATTTGTAGTACTAGTATTCAGGTGGATAAGAAGAAGAAGAAGGAAGATTAAGAAGAAGAAAAACAAACAAAAAACCAAGTCTCAACCAATCACTCCTCCCAGTGCGAAGAGTATTGATCTGCACACCTAAAGACTATGTAAGCCCAAATTCCCTTGTAGGCTTTGCAAGGGTGATCACCTTCTGAAAAATTGTCATGGCCTGGTCCTAGTTTTATAACAGTGGTCTAATCTTTCTCGGCAAGATATTTCATTAGCCTCTGGTCATCATGTTGATGATCCCCCCTCAACCAGTGACTCTGTGGTAAAGAGTAGGAAGGGTAAATTCATAAATCCTTGCTTACTTTGTAAGGACATGCACTTTACTTACCTTTGTCCTCACATGGATTAAGATTCTAAGTTGTTGGAAGATATTATTGTTTCTCATCAACGGCTTCCAACAGGTTATCGTAAGTTGTCACTTGACATCCCATTGGTTGATAAAGTGGTCGATCCAAGTCCATCCTTGGTCGATCCCACTCTTCCTTTGAAGAGTGAAGTTGAAGTGGTCAATTCAATTTCATCTGTAGTTGATCCCACTCTTCCTTTGAAGGGTGAAATTAAATTGGTTGATTCGGTTTCATCCGAGGTCGATCCCACTCTTCCTTCTAAGAGTGAATTCCAAGTGGTTAATCTGAATTCATCCATGATTGACTCCATTCTTCCTTTGAAGAGTGAATTTAAAGTGGTTGAGTCAACATCAACTCCACTCAATCCCACTCTTTCATCAAAGAGTGTTAATACTAAAGTAGTCACTTTGACCAAATATTCGTCTTGATATTCTCTTACATTAGAGAATGAACTTAAACCTGCTGAAGTTTTCATGCTTCGTTTTGATTGTTCTCAACAAGAGGAAATTTTGTCTATTTCGACAGAACCCTCTCCAAGTAGTAAGGTTATTTCCTTTGACTGGAGTAACCTAACAGAGTCTCGTCTTCATTCAAGTGTTCCTTTCCAGATAGTTGTGAATGTTACTGCTAGGTGGATACTTCTCACTATTGTTGATGAAGGGGCTTATGTTAGTATTCTATCCTCAACTGCTTGGAAAGCTTTTGGTTCTCCTCGGCTTGTGCCATCTATCGATCAAATACTGGCTTTTAATCACAGGCCTACTGCACTTTTAGGGACCCTTCCTTATTTACCTGTTACATTAGGAGGGAAAACTGTCTGTATTGATGTTATGGTGGTCCAAGGTCCTTTAGATTTCAATCTACTCCTTGGACACGATTATGTTTACACCATGAAAGCCGTAGTGTCCACACTCTTTATATTTATGCATTTTCCCCATGATGGGAATATTGTGACCATTGATCAGCTTTCTTTTGTTACACCCGACCATCGTATGACTCCTAGTAATTAGACTGCCCTGAATGTACCACATGTTCTTGTGATTCCTTTCCCTTCTTCTAGTTAGCTCTTCCCATCATAGGTAAAATGGGGTGCATGGCTCTAGTCTATGGACATCATAATGGAGCTAATCCACTAGCTTTTATGTAATGGGGAAAACCTACCAACCTTTGGATATCATGTTCGGTAGGAGTAGGTTCTTGAGCAAAGTTCCCATTCTATGTCAAGCTCGTTAAAAAAATGAATTAGGTGCCTATGAGAAAATTTCCCATTCTATGTCAAGCTCGTTAAAAAATGAAATGGATCTCCTCAAGCATAGTTTACCTTTTGGTTTCAAGCTTGCGTAAAAATGAAACCATTCCTGAGCATAGTTCATTTTCTATTTCAAGATCGCTAAAAAATGAAGTAGGTTTCCTTAAACATAGTTTACATTTTGGTTTCAAGCTTGTATAAAAATGAAACCATGTTCCAATCATAGTTACCTTCTATTTCAAGCTTGTGTAAAAATGAAACAAATCCCCTTCCCTTGAGTCGAGTCTTTCCTTTAGTGTTAGAACTTGAACCTTCTTTTCACCTACCTGATTCTCGTTCTTCCTAACCCCCTGGTGAACAATTTCACATTAGTAACTAGGTATTTAGGTTGGGTATGGAAGAAGAATCATCAGATGAAACGAAGCTTGGGGGGCACGTCGATCCCCTAGCAACCATGCTAGGGGTAAGCTTCGCTAGAAATCATGCTGGGGGAAAGCTTCCAACCTTTGTATATCATGTTAATGGGATTTTTTCAAGCATATTTTACCCATTGGTTTCAATCTTGCGTAAAAATGAAACCAATCTTCGAGCATTATTTTAACTGATCTTTGAGCTCGTTAAAAATAGTAAGATCATATTGAGCTTACCTTTCATTTTTTGTGCTCTGGTTAAAACATGAAAATTGGTTTGAGCTTAGTTTATTACTTTTTCGTGCTCTGGATTCAAACATGAAAAATTCTAATGGAGTCTCCTTTAAAATATTTTTGGACTCCCTAAATGTGAAAATATAGTCAAGTACTTGCCTTCTTCATACTTGTAAAAGTATTTGAAGATTCGTCTCTCTGACGATAGGTTATCT
This sequence comes from Pseudotsuga menziesii, assembly GCA_001517045.1. NCBI lineage: Eukaryota > Viridiplantae > Streptophyta > Pinopsida > Pinales > Pinaceae > Pseudotsuga > Pseudotsuga menziesii. The sequence goes on along the minus strand of LPNX010884595.1, from coordinate 50,538 downwards.
CTTTTTTCGGTTCGGATAGACTATTTATGAAAAAGGAACACTCCATCCAATCATGACTAGAAGAGTTCTCTAAGGTATTATTTTATACTTTTTTAGGCCTTAGGGACTAAATCATACAAAAAAGGACCCTTTGGAGTTTTCTTTAGTTTGTTCAGACTCTCTAAACATGAGCTACACTGAGTTTTCTTTCATTGGACTCATTAAATTAAACATTGAAAGACCCTTTTTTGGGAAAGAACCCCTCCTTTCTCAGGTTCGTAAAACATATGAGTTTGGACTCATCACTTAATGAGCTACAACGAGTGTTTGTTACCCTCTTTGAACTCATAAAAAAAAAGAGGCACTCATCAATCATGATGGGGAAATAACAGAAAGGGAAAACATGTTTCAATAATGGAAATTGTTAGTCACCTTTGAACATGGCACATGTCTGCATTTCATTACTTAAATTAGGTATTCAGCTTGTTCCCGAGTTGATCCACTTTCATGATTCATGCCACTCCTTTGAGTCTCTCAAAGATTGCATTGTCCATTGTCACATTGTGTTCCACCTCATCAAGTCAATGCTGCCAAGTCTTCAGTTGTGCCACCTTATGTTCAAAAGGGAAACTGTTTTGAGAGTTTACACCTACAGTCAAAACAACTTTTTTGAGTCAATTACTTTTGAGTTAGTCCTATGGTTACATCATACTCAAAATTCTAGAACTTTGTTCCAAGTTTCATGTCGTCGATGTGGGAATCATCATGTCCCTCCTTCGATGAGACTATTCCTGTTGACATCAGCTCATCATCCAGGAATTAGTCTTAGAAAAAAAATAGTACCTTGTGGTCTGTATGCCTTAATGATAGATTCTCTCTCTCTCGACATAGGTTCACATCATTGACCTTTGATCGAAAGATTCGACTGAGTGTTCGACACCAAATAATCTATTCACATCCAATAGTTTGTACTAGGGTACCTTGGGAATCATTGACATTAATGGTGATCTCCCTTGCACTTGTTAATGGTTCACCTCATTAACCGGTAATCAAGTGGTTTCTACCATGTTTGACTTCAGATCATTGTAATCACATGGATAGAATTGTACTTTGTGGAAGATGAGACAAAGACCTTGGGTATTTGTTAAGCACTCATTGCTTTCCCCAGGTTGCGATGGAGTATTTGTATGAGTCCTAGCATGGATCCACATTTGTATGTTTGTGGTTGTGCTTAGATTTGCGTCTGTATGATATAGATCTACATTGTATATATGGTAACTATGTCCAAATTTGAGTCTTCTTCGCATGGATCTACGTTGTATTTTAGTAGCCATTACTTTTTTGTATCTCACATGGATATGCATTATATTGGTCGGTAACCATGTTGTGAGTCATTTGGGACATGTATCAAAATGTGTTGCAGAAAATTTGTGATGTTTGAGAAGTTCTAACCTTTGGACCTTTGCCTCGACGCTATACCTTGTTCTTTCAAAGTATATTGCCTATCGTTTCCCTCTAGCCATTATAATTTGGAGGGAATCTTTGTTATACCTAAATCTCGTCACACTCATGTTATGAGATAGGTATCCCCTTTTCTGCTCCAATCCCTCAAAGTTTTCCCTAGAGAAAAAAAGGAATAAATTAACCCCTTGCAATTTTCCCTCTTTTGAGCTGGTAACACTATATCCCCATTGAAAAAAAGTGTTACCCAAGAATAAAAGAGCCAGCACCACTCCTTATACATGATAAAAGAGAGGTGCCACCACTCTTTCCCTTACTGCAAAAATCAGTGCCCCCTTATCACCGCCTGTTTGCTTCTTTGGAAAGTGGTGCTTGAGTTTTCAAGGCAAAAAAGAGAAGCTTCGAGAGGATTTTCGAAGCTGACCTCCATGGAGCCTCATCCCTATGGTTTAGGATTAGCTAGAGCTCAATATAATCCCTTTTAGGATATAATATCCACCTCACCCATGACATCCTCAACCATACCTATCCTCCCATGCCTTTAAATACTGGTTCACCCCCCATGGGAAAAAGGAGGAAGAATTGTGTTGCATACCCAAACTCTGTCAAAATCATTCTTTAGTCTTTTGAGGAAAGGTGAAGTTAGAGGAAAGGATCCATTGGAAGGAACTCTCAACACGAAGGCATGAAGGTTGTAGTCTCTCCAATCATTTATTAATAAAGAATGTTTCTTCTTTCCCATATACGTTGTTTCATTTGTGTATATTGCTTGATTCCTTGGTCATGAGCATAGAGCTAGTTGATTGTATTGTATGCTATCATGTTTTGCTTGTCGTTTTCCATATTTTATAGGTTCTTCTACGAGGACAACCTTTGAGAGAAGCATCATGGCATTCCATTCAAGTGATTAACCAGATCTAGGGAGAGTCTAGCATACCATGTTTATGTTTTGATCTAGATCTTAACCATTCAAACTAGAGGAACATCTTATGTCCGCAGAAGGTGATATATTCCTGATAACAATATGAGTGCCATATTTTTTACCTTAGTAGTCTAGGTGCAGACATTAGGGATAACATTTTCTAGCATCGTTTTCGGTGAAAGAAGAAGCATAGTTATCTTGGAAATATGGCAGATGAATTTGTTGCAATTGATGTGAATATGTGATGTGGAGGAAATGATGACATGGAATGACATAGATGATGATGGTGTTCTAGAGATATCAGGAATACATTATAGCAATCTGACATCATTTTGGAAAAATATGGCAATTTGGTGAAAAACGGGAAAACGGCTAAGTATGGGGAAATTAGTAAAACTTTCCTTAGGGAAATGCACGCCCTAACTTATAGGAGAATATAAATTCCCACACCTCATGGGGGTCCTGGAGATAAGTGGTTTTCCTACCTGACCATGTCTTTTGTTTTTCCTAAAACTGCCAAAGGGAGAAGTTATGGACCTGCCAAAATAGGGTTTTAGCAAGCAAAAATGACTAAATCGCCTCAAAAAGATGCCCACCCTAATCTATGGGTTAGAGTAAATTCCCACAGCACATGGGGTTATTGTAGTATGTTTCCTTGTCTATATAACTATATCCTTAGTTCTCCTTAAGAATATCTAGAGAAAAATCTACGAATGGCATAGCCATGTTCCTTGCTGAACTAGCTACCCATCCATGAGGTCAAATCCTCACTTGGCCCTCACACGTGCGAAATATCAACCTGGCAAAACCAAGAAAAATATTACTTTGTATATTGATATTTAAAAATGGTTAAATGTTGAAACAAAAAGTATGCTAAGTGTTGATATGTCCACAATAAGGGATGAGGATGCCCGTAGTAGACTGGATAAGCTCATAAGAGCTTGGATATGCCTGCAACAAGGTTTGTAAGGGGCAGTTATAAGGTTACATTCCCGCAGGTTAAAGAATATGATTGTAGGTTGAAGGTTACACATGTAGGATGAAGGATTGACCTGTCAAAATTTGTTGCAAACAAGAATGACACCAAGGTCCATATTTATAATCTTTTTTCTATAACCAACCACAATGGTACTTTGAACCGTGGAAATTATATAGCCTACATGAAGCATCGACATGGGTGGTACGATTTCAATGATGAGAATGTTTCTTCCATTAATGAAGAAAATACAAAGACAACTAAATCCTACCTGCTTTTTTACAGACGAGTTCACACTGAAGAGAACTTTGCATGTGGAAAATAAGCCGCTCTTTAACATTATTTAGCTAATTATCTTAGTGTGTTTATTGGTTCAGATGATGCCAATAAAATTTGCTCAACTCCTATGCGATCCGTATTTGACCCTCTGTAACATCGTGGGCTCTTATGCAATTCCTATATTTTAGGCTAATGATGTCAATGGTTTATATTTATCATTTTCACGATCTTGGCAAAATTCTGATTTATTTACTTTAAAGTGGGGGGCCACGTTCTTATAGTGGAAGTGGAAGAAATCTAATTCCTTACAATTTTATCCAGGTGTGGAGAACATATGTCACTGATAGCTCCTCAGGGAGGAGATGTCACAACACATGAACTCATAGATCGCCACTATTTCCAAGCACTCAGATGTCTAGGAAAAATATTCCCATCAAAGAGGTGATGGATTTGCCTCTCCAGGCAGTGATTTTTCACCATGCAGCAGGTTCCAGGGAGCCAAGGGGCTCACTATGATTCCTGCTCCCACATGATTTACACCTTGGAGGTTATGGTGCCTACGTCCTATAACTAGGCCAAGGATTTACTGAGCGTCTTCAAGGATTAGCTGACTAATTAGTGTTGACAGGGAGAGTTGAAATAGTTTTGTTATGGGACCATTTCAGCATCCTTCTTGTTCGAGCGTGTACCTCATATAAGGCCACAGGTATCTTTCACCGAGATAAGAGCATGGGACCCTCGCATGCTACGGTGGGTAGAAATCATGGCCTGCATTGGTGGTGGCAGGGCCAAGGTCAAGTATGGGAGCAAATTTTTCTGTTGTTTAGATTACCAACTCCTGATGGTTGAGGATTATGTGTATGCCGGTACTGAATTTAGGGAATACCTTGATCTACCCTTACCGATGGGTTCCCAATGGGGCAATATTGGTAAGAAGAATACCCAATACATTGATTATTTTTGCATTTTATGTTTTATAAATTTTTATGGATGATAATGAGACTTCAACTTTTTCATGTAGATGTAGGAGATGCATGACCTGGGGGGTCCTCCCCAATCGACAGGAGAGCGAGGACCCACTTCCTCCATAGAGGAGATGATGAGTTGACTGAGTTGGAGGATAACCTCAATCGGTTAACTCTTGAAATTCTAGATGCTTCCATAGACGACCTCCACAGGAGGTACTAGACATACAGCTAGAGTGTCAGGTCGATTTAGCCAATTTCTACAGAGCATAGTGAGGGCCATTATGTGTTACCATGAGAATTACTAGTTACCTTACATGATGTATACACTAAAATCTATATAGCTCAGGATTTTTTCACATTTTGTATATCTAAAATCCATAGTGCTTGAGAGGGGGTCTCAAGACCATATTTTGTAAAACACTTTATATATATATATATATATATATATATATATATATACACATACATACATACTTATTTACATCGGTTTATATGGGTTCAAATGGAAAATGATATTTATATGAGTTTTTATGTATTTTTACTGTTTACTTTGTTTACAGAGAACCATATTTTATTTATCAAAAGTTATGTATGGGAAATATACCAGTACAATATATAATTGGCCAATGATTCTACAACAGTGTTATAAGACATAGGAATATGCCTATATGTGATTTTGATTCAAATGACCTTTCTAGCAAATGCACTCTTTGAAAAAGATGGAGTGTAGGGTTTTGGATTGCATAGGTGTGGTTTAAATGGAAAACCACTAACTATGAGTCCATGAATACTACCAAGTGATCAATGTCCTGAAATGCACCCTCGGTCAACAAACCTATTACCGTTTGATACTCGGCGATATTATTGGTGGCTAGACCTACACAAACTGCTCCTCAACTGACTAAGTCATGATTGAGGGAGTAAAAGACCCAAGAAGCTAAAGCAAGGTTCAGTGTATGATAGCAAGCACCATCATCAAAACCATAAAAATCCATTCGATCTCCATAACCAAAACATGGTATAACAGTACTGAAAAAATCTTAAAACCATATTGAAATCCTAAAACCACACCAAAAATTCAATCAATGTACATATACACAAGGTACTGTAACATAAATGACTTCAAGAATAGTACCTTTTCAAGTGAAACCCATTGCAATGCTTCCCAAAAGGTATCCCATCGTAATCTACAAGCTCATAGGCCCCTTTCTCTAAAACTTTACTGATGATAGCACTGAGCCTTAATAGGTTTTTTATGTGCCTCATTAGCCAAGGCAGCATCTCTTCTACTTTCATCAAGGTTTTTCAAGTGCAAAAACCATTCTTCTTTGGCAGAAGTCTTTGGGAGAATCTCTATTGCAATTTGAGTGACGAGATATCACATTCGATAGGAAGGACAACTTCTAGTCTATAGACCAACTGAAATGGTGTGAAAGCAGTTGTTGTTTTAACCAAAGTTCTATAAGCCCACAGTGCAAAAAATAGGGTTAAATTCCAGTTGGACGTGTGATCTCCAACCATCCTACATAGCATAGTATTAAAAACTTTGTTAATGGCCTCAACCTGACCGTTAGCCTGTAGATAATAAGAAGTTTAGTTTTCCTAAAAAAAACCCAGCTTACCACTCAACATAGCCATAATCTAACTACAGAAATGGGATGCATGACCAGTGACTATGACTTGCGGAACACCAAACCTAGCTATCACATTATTAAACAAAAAGAGGGTGGCAGTCCTACCATCCTCTTCATATGTAGGCATTTCCTCAACCCATTTTTTAAAATAATCGATGGCTACGATGATGTAACCATGCCCCCTGGCTGAGGTAGGCTTACAATGCATAAAATCAATCCCCCATTTGTCAAAAGGTCCAACGGAAATGACGAGGTGTAAAGGAGCAAGGTGAGTGCACTTTTTTGGATAAAAAAGTTGACAGTGTGGGTATTTTTTAACCGCCTCATGACAATCTTTGAAGATTAAGGACCAAAATACCCAACGCGAAGTATTTTCTAAGTTGTAGCCATCCTAGAAAGATGATCGCCACATGATCATTCAAAACGTGTTTAGCCTCTTCATGTGTAAGACATCGTTGAAGAATGGAGTCAATACCATGACGATATCACATGTCATTTAAAATGAGGTAATATTTCACATGGTGATGGATGGGTCAGAGATCGTCATGTGACATATCAAGATGAAACATTTGGGTCTAGAGATAGATAATCAAATCCCCATACCATGAATCGATTGTGCTAATCAGGAACAAAAATCCATCTGGAAATGAATCATTGGGCTTAACTTCCATGAGAGCACAGGGAAGGTCACTGTAGAAGGAGCAAGTCGAAGTAAGTCGACTGGAACAAAGACCGAATTAGTCGATTAGCCGACTAAGTCGATGGGCCGACTAAACTAGTTAATTAAGTCGGCTAACTAACAGTCGTGTTGGTTCACCGAAACGACAGGTAGTTATTTTGTAACTATTTGTAACTTGTATATATTAGGCTGTTGAGCCACACAAGAACTCAGTTCAGTTCTGTGCTTTGTATGAACAAGTAGCAAGTCGAAGTAAGTCGACTGGAACAAAGACCGACTTAGTCGATTAGCCGACTAAGTCGGTCGGTCGACTAAACTAGTTAATTAAGTCGGCTAACTAACAGTCGTGTCGGTTCACCGAACCGACAGGTAGTTATTTTGTAACTGTTTGTAACTTGTATATATTAGGCTGTTGAGCCACACAAGAACTCAGTTCAGTTCTGTGCTTTGTATGAACTCAAGCGTATAATAATATTATGTTCCATCTTATCTGTTCTTGTCTCTTGTTTCTGTGTATATTTATATGTTTTAGTGTGTATTATTGGTAACCTTATGTGATCTGTAAGATTACAACAGTCACACATTAACTCTGCAAAAACTAAGGACTTCTTGAAAGTAACCTTAGCGAACTCAAGGTTGAATTCCTATAGGATAACGATCCAATGGGAATACTTTCCCCCTAGTATTTGAAGGGTCAAAATGCAATACATAGGGTTTTGATCAATGAGAACAATTGTGGTGCGTAGTAAAATGTAGTGACGAAATATTTACACAGCAATGACTGTAGCCAAAGAGAGTTTCTCCACACGTGAATAACGGGTTTCAGGGTCAAGGAGACTCTTACTTAGGTAATAAATCACATGATCTTGGCCATTGAGATCCTCTTGCACCAGAACCATACCAATGGTATTAGATACCCACTCAGTGAGCAGCAAGAGATAAATAAAACCTACTTTCAAAAGTTTCTCAACTTCAGCTTTTATTACTGCAGTCTTCCTAGGATGGATTTTATGCAGTTTTTTCCAGACTGGTCTCGTTGTGGGATATGTATCAATTTCATGTACAACAATGGACGGATCAATCCCAGGCATTTTTTCGTACATCGAGGAAAAAACATCTCGAAACTCTTTGAATAGAGATCTATAAATTTCATTTTCTTCATTTGAACAGTTCTGGCCTACATGAACATGTTCAATAGTTCCAAGCTTCATTGATATGTCAATGGGCTTGTCTGCTTAATATTACAAAGGTTTCCTTCAGAATCAGTTCCTTATAACAGTACAGGAGTTCAAGGATTTTTGACAATATCAGTACTAATGAGAGACACAAAATCAACGTCTACCGAATTGGAATTGGGAAGGAAAGAGGATCTATGGTGATGATCTTCCCATACAAATTCATCCACACTCGTGATCTCCATAATGGACTCATCCGATGGAAAATTCTGTGAGAGATAGTCTAGAGTGGGGAGAGAGGGCTCTAGCCAGTAAGGTAGGTGGTAAGGATCCGATGCCACTATATGAAAATCATCATAGTGCATATCGGAAACAAATTTAATAGCATCGTAGAGCGCTCCATAAGGGCCTAGATAATATGCCTCAACAACTTCTTTACCTCTAGGATTATGTTTGGTCATAGATATCATGTTCATAGTTTCCACTTCTGTACTAAGAGTGGTTGAGGGAAACACACCCATGAGAGTCGAATCCTTCAACATTCCTACCCCAACCGATTGATAAGGCAGAGGGGATTTCCCTAGCATAGGAATATTGTTTGCAGTAGGGGCAGTAATATTAGGTGAAAAAAAATTAAGCTGATCAATAGTTACAATCTTCCCTAAGTGAGGAAATTGGAGAGTACGAAAAATCGTCGAAGCTGTTATCACCCTGCAATTTATCCTATGGTTGTGGTAGGATAATCATAGGGGTTACCATTTCAAACCAATAATTATACTGTATTCTATCCTATACAGTTAGAGAGGTCTCTCTCTTGTCACAGGGTCTTTCACATGTACATTTGTCTTTAAAAAAGCATTCAGGAGGCTAGATTTCTTAGGGGAACTAATTTTTAGGGTTTAAAAGAGTGTAAGACAGACAAATGTCAAATACCATTGGGAAATGGAATCAAAACATGAAACATTCAAGGACTTACAACAAATAATGACCAGTGATAACCTTCATAGTCTGAGGAAAAATAGGCATTAGTATTCAGCAAAATATCTTTGAGAGATGGCAGGGAAAATGAGAAGAAGCCCAATGAGACAGGAGGCACCTATCTGTGGATGAATCTCCTAAAACACCTTTAGTAGAATTAATAGTAAAGGATGATAACCGAAATGGAGCATCTAACTGAGGATAAATTACAAGACATTTGTCATAAACATAAACAAATGCATTATCTGATGCAGGGAGTGCTAAACAGAGAATGAATTCCTTGCATACAACTAGAAACACATTAGAAGAAACTCCACAAATATGAAAATGAAGAAAATAGGGGAATACAGACTGAACATTGAACACCGTGATGAATCTCAAACATTCATGGAATGCTTTGCATTAATTACTTCCAAGAAAAGTTGCAGAGCTACAAAACCAAGCATAGAGGCTTCAAAATATGAATGTTGAACCCCCCCTTTATTCCTTTGTATAGGTTACATTTATAGAGTACTAAGCTCCTGAGACCAACCTCGAAACAGAGCCAAAAAAAGTTACAAATTGGGAATCAAACCCACACACACAAAATCATCAAAAATTCCGATTTGGAAAACTCGCCACGATCACTAGCAAATCAGGAAAGCATGCTGGGCTATGCATGATGGACAAAAATGGAAAACTAGACACCTGGGCTCAGGCCTACTGGGTGAAAATGACTATTTAGAGCATCTTCGAACAACCTACAATGGTTTTATTCTTCCTTGCATCTTCGACTAGAGAAATCATTCTGGATCGTGGATCTTTCCCAGATGAAATCTGCACCGTCCATTTCATATATCTTTAACTTCATTTCGCATGTTTTCCAATATTCATATTCCTCGCACCTTCACCCAGGAAAATCAATACTAGACGTAGATCAAAACCCTATTAGACCTTGATTGATAAATGATGCAAACTTTAGTCAATTTCACAATCCACCAACTTGATAAACATCCTGATCCTTTCCATTGTGGAATCGATTCTAACCATAGATCACAAATATGCCATGATCTCTATTGTCCAATCTAGTCGGCCCTACCCAATTTCAAATTCCCCCATATTTATTAACTTCTTTCTTGTTCCCATTTCGAAATTAATGTGGGCCATAGATCAAAAATTCATCGAGATCCCCATCGTTCAAAAGTGTGGGGTCTACAGGATTTCGCAGCCCAGAAATATTTTATCTTCTGTGCATGTTCTGGTTGTGCCACCATAGATCTGATTCTGCCTTTGATCCGAACCGTTGAAAGCTACAGGGTCTACCAAGTTTCGCATATGAGGAAATCTACTTATCTCGTGCACATGTTGCAATTTTCTGCATCGTCGATCTTAGACAAGAATTTCCCAGTTGTTGATCTGAGATCAAGTTGCAGGCTGCAGAAAGCGAAAGTCAGGATTTATACTTTCACGATGCTGACTTTTTATGTTTTCGTTTTCCACCTTTATGCTCCTTTCTGATCTATTGATCTTCGGTGGGATTCTAACTTCTTTATGACCAAATTCTGTATTTGCTCTTTCCACCCTTCTGCTCCTTTCTGAGCCATTGATCTATGCAGAAGCTCTCTGAACTGTAGATATTGGACTGCGGAAACCGGAAGTCGGGTTTACCAACTTTTATAACTGAAATTTTTCCCTTTTCTTCTTTCCGCCCTTATGCTCCTTTTCGAGTCGTTGAACTTTGGTGGAAGCATTCTGAGCCGTCAGATCTCGGGCTATGGAAATTGGAAGTTGGGTTTACCAATGTTCACAACCAAAACTTGCCTTTTTGGCTTTTTCACTCCAATTTTTCCGTGGTGGAAATGATTTGTGGCCTTTGATCTTCTTCGTTGTGCATCTAGGCTATCCATTTCGCTCAAATTTTAACTTTAATCATATTTTTTTATCCATGCATATTTATAAGGCTAGAACTCGATATTTTTAATAAATTTTCACTTCAAAGCACTAGATAAACCCCTTAGAACATGTAGGAACCCCATCAATATCCTTCAGAGTCATGTGATATAGATAATTTGTAGACCTTACTCTTTCTTTTGCTGGTCTAAACCTTTGCAGGGGAATTAGTGTATATGCCTATGTGAAAATATTCAAATTTAGCATGAGTTATAACAGAAGCAACAACCGTCATGGCATAAAACCAATTTCTCCCCAATTGCATATTATAATCTAATGGAGCATTGACTACCTCCACTTGAATAGAGACAGTATTTCCTCCTAGATCGATCGATAGGGCCAGTAATAGACCATGAGGTTGGAAACCTCATCCGTCAAAATATTTCAAAGTTGTCGGTGACATCGTAATTTCGGGAGAACCAATGGCTCTCCAGTAAGACGTAGAATACTGAGGTGGAAACCCCTTCCTCCAAAATGGTCCAATGGACCTTTCTCCCAACTACTTTGGTCATGATTTGGAACACGAGATGGTGGGGTAACCTGGACTTGTAAGTAACCACATTAAAATGAATCATATTAGTGTTATCTGGATCTAAGGCCCCAAAATCCGTCAACATATTTTTGTGTTGCATAGGGAAACTTTGGAGCAACTCTATGGTAGACATCGCATAAGGTGCTTGAGCCAAATATTCACCAACGTTGTAGAATTGTGCAGCTCAAGAATTTGGATTGAAAACAAATTTCTAGAGAGTACTCTTAGGTGGCCGCAAAATCAAGTCGAGGTTAGGTTTCTCAATCGTAAGAGGGCCATTAGGTGGAGGTGGGGGAGAATAACTTGCAGAAGGAACTTTATCGGAAGAAGGATTTTCATCCTTCTTCTTTGTTGGTTTTTTGTATGTCTGATTACGAGTGGTCAATCTAAAAGTTTCAGAGGACATCATTCATATATCTTCTATAGAATTAGAGGTCCTTGTGAAGACATATGATCAATCAACTATTGTTGAGACGGAAAGGGGTCGGTAAGAACCATCGGTGTAGGGTTATTTTTCAAAAATTTATTAATTTCTTCACGACGAGGGAACTCCTTTGTGAATTGGTCACCACCACATAGTAGGAAAGGATACTTGGCCTTCCTCTTACCTTTGTTGTCATTATTTGAGGTCGTAGTCTTAGGGTTTTCCTATTGGTTTCTGGACTTTTTACCTTTTCATTTTCCTTTCTTTTTATTACTGGGTGTTTTTGTAGATTGAATAGCATTCACCTAGGAAAAAACTGTAGGAGTAGAAGGAGTAGTGGTAGAAGTACTATGTTGCTTAGAAGGATTTGCTGCTAACGGGGTCTAGATTGAACCTGCAACCCCATCAACAGGAGTTTATACAGGTGGCTTGGCAAGGTCTGTGCTTGGACGAGGAGCCTGAGGAATCATATCATACAAGGTTCCAAACTGAGAATAAACCAAGTCCAGATACTAAGCACGGCAGATAGCCTACTATTCAGTGACAACATAGCCCATAGCCACATCATGGGAAATGGGAGGCAACAAGGATTTCATAAACCAATCAACCAAAAATTTGTCTAGGATAGGAGCTTTAATAAGTCTTCATCGTATCCTCCACTCATGAATGTGATCTTATATATGGGTGGAAGTATTCTCACAAAGTGATGTTAATAGATCTATACAAGTTTCATAATGAATACGTAGATGGAAATGGGTAAGAAAAATTGTTTCCAATGAGTTGAAATCCACAAATGAATGTTGTGGGAGCTCAATGTACCACTTGGCATCCATACCAGTTAAAGTTCACTGGAAGAGTCTCAAACAGATTGAATCATCCATCAAGGAGTCAGAAAAACACCATATCTAGAATTTCATAACATGATTTTTGGGATCTTCTCCTTGCTTCCCATCAAACTTTGGAATATTTGATGGTAACTTAACTGGAAATGCAGGTCACTAAGGGTTATGTTGGATGGGATAATGGATTGACTTGGACAGATCAAGCAACTCCAAGGTTGCCAAAAATGGAAGTTTCCTATTTAGGTTCAACATATTGGTAGTATTGATATGACATCTGTATACCAGTAGGTCCATAGGTTGACTAATACACTGGATGTTGGGGAGACGAATTTGTAGATGACCCCACCAAATATCCTCCTGATGGTGGAGGACCTCCAGGAGGCAGGCCTCCTCTAGGTGGAGGTGGTCCTCTAGGTGGTGGTCCTCCTAATGGTTTTACTCGAGGTGGTGGTCCTCCTAATTTAGGTCCTCTGGGTGGTCGTCCCCCAGAAGGTGGTCCCCCAGGTGGCGGTTCTCTAGAAGGTGGTCCTCCAGGTGGTGGTCCTCTAGAAGGTGGTCCTCCAGGTGGTGGCCCTCCAGAAGGTGGATCTCCACTAGGTGGGCCTCCACTAGGTGGGCCTCCACTAGGTGGTCCTCTATTTTTGTGGCCCTCCATAACCTCCAAAAGTATTCATAGGTGTCCCTCCACGCATAGGCATATAGGACTAATTAAGTTTCCCCCGTGGTGTAAACATGTTTTCGGGCTAAGGAATTCCAGGATACACCATCCCTATAGATGTAGGTTGAAAGTTCACATTGCTTATAGGTAGTTTATTTCCTAGGTAAGTATAACCCCAAGAAGGTTGATTAACTGCAGGTTGTACCTCTGATGGTTGACCTATATTAGAAGGAGGGGTAGACACATTTGTGTTGGTGAAAGGAACAATAACTGTTGGTTTCCCTACATCGGGGTTTTTCCTTGTACTAGAAGTAACTCTGCTAATCCTTGAAACAACTTGGATTGGGGGTTTCCCCCCAATGGCAGAAGATACGGGAGTACCATAGGCAGAACCAAGATTTGGAACTGGAGGAACAGGAATAGAGGGTTCACCTGGATCATAAGCTACCAGAACTTGAGCCGGTGATCCTAAATTAGGAGCTACCTGAGACGATGAAAGCACACGGTATCCTTGGGGGATTGTTTCTGAACGATGGGGAAGAAGAGAAAACATCTCCTCCTTAAATTTTCTCCCATGTTATGTATACACTCAATAGATTTTTGGAAGAATTCTTCATTTGACGGAGCATCTCTAAGGGCTTGCCTCATAGGAGTAAGTATAGAAGGCTCTGCTTCAGTTACAGTAGTCCCATATTCAGAAATAGATTGCCCCAGGGAAGTTATCCAAAATGGAGCATGTTACCTACTAAGTCATACTTAGTCAGTGTTATCAAGTGAGCCTGGTGAAGAGGACAAAGATGATTTGTTTGGACTTCAGAAGACCTTCAGACTTGCTTCTGGGAAGTGTTTTTTTATCTACCACATGTTCATACCCCCTTCGAGGAGTTGTAATAAAATGTTCTAGCATGGTAGTGTCTATAAAAGACTCGGCCTCTTGGACTTTATTTTTCAATCCGATCAGCCCAGAGTTTTTTTTTCCCTTGGTTATTATTCGTTGTTGAATAAATGACTGATAATTTCTGAGTTTTTCACTCAATACCTCCAAAGTTTGGGAGGTTGGATTAACATTTAGGCCTATTGAGGTTATTAGAGTCTGTTTCTCAATGTATTAACATGCTAGGAATTATGGTCGAGTCATATGAACATGTGCCAAGTCCCCCTAGCTTTTGTTTTTTTTAATATTTAATTTTAAGTTTTCCACAAAACTTAGGCTATTTTTTAATAGTCTAATTGGAAAAATTGGTCTTGTAATAAAAGTGGGGTTAAAAGTCAGTTTCAGTCATGGGAATTCTCATTTTCTAACTCAGAGCACCCAGTAATTTAATTAAAAATTAATTAAATAACGGAGCAAATCCAAATTCCTAAATCAATGGATTTTGCTCTGATTTGACTAAAATCAATCTCATCGGCTTCAGCTTGACCGGGAGTTCCCATTCCTTGATTGAAGGCATGAGTCAGGGATGAAGAGGAGCTTAACAATATCATGCATATTTGGGGGTTGCACCCTCCTTTCTCTCTCCTCCACATGTATGGATCAATCTGGGAGTTGTTTGTTGTGTGGTCCAGTTCACCGCCTGAGGTGTCACTCCGATTTGCAGTTACAATCTAGTTAGACTCAGTTCATCATCAGATTAGAATCAGTTCATCATATCAGACTCAGTTCATCATCAATAAATCTTGTCTTGACTCTCTGTCAGCTTCAGTCTCTCTTTCAGTCAGGCATGCGCCCCTCTTGGCCAGTTTGGCTATAAATAAAGTACCTTTTTTCCTCTTCCAATCTAGTTAGAGTTGGGAAGAAAGGCTTGCTATTGTGAAATATTGTATTGATCATCCTTTTGTTGAAATAAAGAGAAGATTTGGAGTCTAAATTGTGGAGTACTTTTCATGTGTGGATCATCATTATCATGTTGTTTTTTAGGTGAACTGCTATTTTTCCAATTTTTGCATTAAACTGTTGTATGCCTGAATGATTATTGGAATCATAGGAATAGATTATTGTAAGTAAGTTTACTTACTTCTATTTTTCTACATATTTTTGAATGAGCTAATATGTTCATGCTAAATAAGATTATTTTCATGCTATGTCATCTATTTCTCATATGTACCTTCAGATTTAATGGTTTTGTTTGCAGGATTTGTTGTTTAGCTTGCAGGTTTGTCATGATTGGAAGAGTTGTGGTTCAAGTTTGATTCCACTGGTTTTCCAATAAATACTGTAAAGATTGTGCCCCTCAGTGCTTCACTGACAAGTTTCTTTTGCAGATCTATTTTAGCAACAAGCACTTCTCTTTTCCTCTTCCTCCTTCAAAATTTAAATTAAATCTTCTTGGTTACTTGGATCATATATTTTAGATCTGTTGTTTCAAAGATAATATATTTCTATATCTAAACATATAGGAGTTTCATGAATAGATTTAGTTTCATTTAAGAAAAATATTCAAGTCCTTTCTCTTTAAAAAGTAGATCTAGCAGTAAAACTCTTCCATTTTTTATAAGCAAATTTAAGCCAAATCAAAAGCTTGTTTAAAGTGAATAGTATTTATTTATTAAAATTTAAATCCAGAGTATAAAGTGCACATTGCATTGGCTACCCCAAATCTAGACAAGATCCTCAAGAGGACTTGTCCTCTTGAGTTATTTTTGTCTTTTCTTAAAAGCACTTTAACTTAGTATTTTTTGATAGTTTTTTGGGGGTTGTCCAAAGACACTTTTAAAGTGTTTTTGGGCACTTTACACTAATTAAATCTTTCTATTTTTTAGTAGGACCGTCCAAAAAGAGGAGGATGTGTTGTTTGAAAAGCGATTTTTGGGCCATTCGAAACCCCCCAGAGGTCTCCCCATCTTCCATAATCATTATTGTTGTACTTTGTAAGCCCTTGGGTTCATTTGGTATAAGAACCAAGAGGAATTTTTTCAATTAATTTGATGATTATTGTAACCCTTAATAATAAAAAACAAGTTTGAGTAGGCTTTTTCAAGCCAGCTCCCCATCCCCCCAGGGGGGGATCCTGCGTTTTGTGATTTTTGCACTTTTTTCCTTTTTCTAGTTATGTCTTATATTGCAGCATTGTATACTTTGAATCATAATCATTTCAATATCTTTTACAAATTCAAATTAATCATACTACTTACCCCACGACTTCCCAATTGACACGAAAGGGGAAAGAGATGCGTGGTAGGACTAATTAGATAACCTGTGAGTTATGTTTTGATGTTTGTTTTATTTTGTTTATTTATTATCATATAAAATTAACCCCTCTTATCTTTCTCGATTGAGTTCCACTTGGACTGAAAGAGATTCCTGGAGGTTCTCCTTATTTATTTTTTAACAAAAAACACAGCTTAAAATCCTTAAAAAACTTATCAAGGCTCCGGTGTGTATGCTCTGCACTTGGATGCGGTTCATCCGATCAGTCAAGCTGCATCAAAAGCAACGCAAGTGAATAGAATAATTAGGATTCACTTTCCCCAATTAACCACCTCAAGCGAAAATCCAACGCCTCGATTGAACCGTAAACGGTGGCAAAATACCCAAAGGAAGTGGGAACTACTAGACAGTGACCTTGAGGCGTCGATCTCTGTTACATCCTAGAGGGTGTATTATGAACACAATCTCAGAGACTCCATTCATCCCACACATTCCTTGCAGGTAGCCATAGCGGTTGTGACTTTTGGACATACTCCAAGTACCCCTTAGGTATATCTGGAGTCCCCCCGCCTAATTTAATTCACTCATCATAAATTAACTTAGAATTTGACCAAGAGAACTTGCAACACCCATTTATTTTTCAACAACAATCTCATTTGTGGGCTCCATTATTGGCACTGATCTATTTGATATTATCATATGTTTTCGTATTACTGCTTATCAAGTTTTTATTTCTATGCTCTTGTGGTATAACAAATATTGCAAATATCTTGTTTTGAATTCATTTGTCAAAACTCCTAAAAAACTTACTCATCATCATCTAAGTAACCATCCTTAGTAACTCGTAGGTTCTACCCACCTTGGCTTCGTTAGAAGTTTTCCTAAACGAAGGAGTCAAGAACAGGTGACAGCCTTGACTCAAGAGTTACCCCCAACGACACACTGAGTGGCTTGAATATTTCTACCATGTTCCCCCCAGGTGTGTGAAAGGCGGCAACATATTTTGGCGCCATTGCCAGGGATAAATCTGACTTAGCTTAACATTTTTCTAAAGAACTAAAAAGATAAAAAATTGATTGATCTTGTCTTTAAAACAAAAAATTAAAACTCGATCCTTCTGGCGACTCCACTGTCTACTATCCCTCCAAGGATTTCTATCCAAAGGAACCCCAAATGATTAGTCAATCCTCTTCCTGATCTTGGAAGGTTTATTAGAGAAACGTTTAATAGGTAGACTTCTCATAGAATCCTTGAATATTTAGGAGACCAATCCCTCTCAAATATCCATCACATATTTGAAGAGAGTCACCCTCAACTATCTACTATAATGTCTGATTTTTTCAAACCCCTTGACTTTTCTCAGATAACAGGTGCTCCACATGCTATCCTAGGTGATTCTATGAAGAAACTTTCTACCTTCCAAGGCAACAATGCCACCACCACCAAGTCCCACCTACGGAAGTTCAAAAATCACCTAGTCTCTTACTACATTAATGCGGCCAATGACCATGATGATGTCAATATGAAGTTGTTTTCTTTATCCCTAGAAGAAACGGCTGGAGAATGGTACCTTGACTTGGAAAACAACTCTTATGCAACCCTTAAGTACTTCCTAGATGGTTTTAGGGAGAAGTGGGGAGAAAAGAAAGAATGTAGACATCAACTTGATGCCCTCCACAACATCAAGAAGATGGAGAATGAAACCATAGAGGAATTCAACACTAAATTCAGGAGGGTGGTTGTGGACCTTCATGATGACATCAAGCCAAATAATGCTTCCATCCTTGTATACTACATTGAAGCCTTCTCCGGTGACT
Source organism: Pseudotsuga menziesii (assembly GCA_001517045.1). NCBI lineage: Eukaryota > Viridiplantae > Streptophyta > Pinopsida > Pinales > Pinaceae > Pseudotsuga > Pseudotsuga menziesii. The sequence continues at coordinate 32,137 of LPNX010884595.1, read as the reverse complement.
TAAGATACCAGTTGAGAGATAAAGAACCTACCGATATTAAAGCTGCCCAGATCCTTGCTGAGAAAATTGAAACAAACGTGCAGTCATCCGGTAAATCTAACATACCTGGATACACCAAAGGAAACTCTTCTCACAAGAAAGAGACCAAAGGTAAGGGTGTTGAGTCAGAAGAGAAGGGAACTTCCAAATATCCCATGAAAGAGATGGTGGAAATGATAAAAACCTTGGTCACTATTCAAAATCAACAAATGGCCAATCATGCTGCACAATTGAATCACATGCAGAATAGATTGGTGGTGATGGAAAGGAATAATGGACCAAGGAACTTTCAGCCCAAGAAAAATTAGATGTATGAAAAGAAAGCTCATCATCAAGAACCTAGGATTCCAAAATAGTTAGACTCAACTAACATGGTAGAGGAAGTGATTCAATGGTGTAGACCTTGTGAACAATTCCACCAGGAGAGTACTTGTTATGTTGCAAATCAAGTCATGGAACATGGACTTCCCTAGGTCAGTGGTCAGGAAACAACTTCAAGTGAGTCAGATCATGTATAAATGGTAGGAAAAACCTATCATTTGTCAAACCAGCATTGGAAGCAGGCCATAGATTACAGTCATGAGAAGGACCTCCTTTCCCACTTCTATGGTGAAATGCCTACTCCAGAAAATGTTAAGAAATGAAGGAGGCTAGATTCAAGGGTGTGGTTTATCAAAGGAAGGAGAAGTCTTCACTAGATAAATAGTACAAACCTAACATAACAACTCCTCCTTTTCCAAATCCCCCTGTTGTCCTAGAATCAAAGATTGACATTGCAAAATGGTGGAATGATGTTAAGGTCTCTACTTATGCAACTGATATCATTCAAATTCCTGGTCAAAAAGAAAAGTTGTTAAAAGCCATAGAGGATAGTCGGAATAAAACTCATAATATTTTCAAAGAGGATCCTCTCCCTAATAATAATGCTATATTTGAAGATGAATCTATTAAACCTAAGGATATGCCTATAGTCCTCAATAGTGTTGATCCGAGAAGGGAAGACCACCCACATTTTTTTGTCTCCCTTTTAGTTGATAATCTCCTCCTTCATAACTGCATGTTAGATTCAGGTGCTTCATCAAATGTCATAACAAGAGAAGTAACGAAACAGCTAAATCTAAGGATCACATGACCCTACAACAATGTTTGTGCAATGGATGCAAGAGAAGTTGAAGTGGTAGGGATAATCTTAAATCTACATGTTAAATTGGCCAAGTATTTGGACATCAACATGGCAATGGATGTGGTAGTGATTGATGTGCCAAATAATTGGGGTATGTTGTTATCTAGAAAGTCGGCTGCAAATCTTGGTGGGTACATTCAAATGGATTGGACATATGCTACTATACTTGCATCAGAAAACACAAGGGTGATACTCCACAGGGAGAAACAAAGGAAACAACATGTAGAAAACCCTAAAAATCCTGGAAATGAATTTGTAAATTGCACTGACAACTTTGGACACTATGCTATCTTGTCAAATTTCATGGCCCCTATTAAGGAAAACATTAAAGATGAAAAGATAGATGAGGTTTGGCAAATGTACTTTGATGGGGATTATTCCAAAGATGGAAAGGGTGCAGGCATCGTGATCATTTCTCCTTCAAATAAAATCTACAACTTTGCTTTCAGGTTAGAGTTTAAAGCATCGAACAATGTATCTGAGTATGAGGCATTGCTTCTAGGGTTAGAAACTGCTAAAGACATGGGAATAAAGATGTTGAACATAAAAGGTGATTCAGACTTAGTTGTCCTCCAGCTTAAGAATCAATATTAGTGTAAAAGTGTCAGGCTAAGGAAGTATAGGAATTTTATATGGGACACCATGGAATGGTTTGATGCACTTAATATTCAAAAGATCCCTAGGGAAATGAATGGGTTAGCAGATAAGTTGGAAGTGGCAGCATCCACCCTCCAGCCTTCAGATGAGATGATTAATGGAAATGGAAAAATGGAAATTAATTTTAGACCTTCAATTCTAGATAATGTAGATCATTGGCAGGTGTTTAAAGACGATGAACAATTCTTGAGATTCATCCATAATCTCCAAGAGTTTGAGGGTGTAAAGATCAGTTATCAGCAGGAGCGTAAAGAGTATCAGGAGTACGAGGATAATGTAAGGAATCACATCCTGAGTAGCCTTATAGATTTTGAAAATATGTTTGATATAGGATCGTCATAAAAAACAAAAAGAACCAATAAAAATTGGGGATTATATGGAAATAAACATAGGAACGGATAAAGACACCAAGTTAATAAAAATTGGAAAAGGTACTTAGGAAAAGGAAAGAAACAGCTTGATCAACTTAATCAAAGAGTATAGATATGTGTTGGCCTTTAGTTATGATGAGCTTAAAGCCTATCGAGAAGATGTGTTTCAACACACTATTCCCCTCACAAAATATGCTAAGGAGGTCAAGCCTTTCCGACAAAAGCTTAGGCAAATAAATCCTAAGTTAGCCCCCATTGTGCAAAAGGAACTTCATAAGATGTTAGCAGCAGGGATCATAGCACCTACAAGACATTCATCATGGTGCTCCAACTTGGTTGTTTTTAGAAAGAAGAATAGGTCAATTAGAATATGTATAGATTTCAAAAATATAAATACATCATGCCTTAAGGATAATTACCCATTGCCCGACATGGAAACATTACTTCAAAGAGTGACAGGATCAGGAATGATGTCCATGTTGGATGGCTTTTCCGGGTATAACCAGGTGTTGGTAAGTAAAGAAGATCAACATAAAACTACATTCACTACACCTTGGGGCACCTACAAATTTTTAAGAATTCCTTTTGGCTTATTAAATGTCGATGCCACCTTCCAAATATCCATGGATTTTTCCTTTAAATAACTTATAGGCAAAGTAATCGAAATATATCAAGATGACTAAACTTTTTTTTCAAAGGAAATATCTGACCACATAAGTCTTCTTACGCAGGTTTTCATAAGATGTCAAAAATATGGTATTTCCTTAAACCCTGCCAAGTCAATCTTTGGGGTGGACGAAGGCAAGTTGCTTGGACACATCATTTCGAAGGATGGTGTCAAGGTCGATCTTGAGCGAGTCGAAGCCATTAAGAAATTCCCCTTTCCTAGGAATCTTAAATCTCTCCAGTCTTTCAATGGTCAGATAAATTTCATAAGGAGATTCATCCCAAATTTAGCATAATTAATGAAGCCCTTACAAAAGTTGTTAAAGAAAGATGCTAAATTTGAATGTATGGATGAAGGGAAAGATGCTTCCAAGCCTATCAAAGATGCTATATCCAAGTCCCCAGTCTTGATCAGTCCAGATTATTCCAAGGAATTTCATATATTTTCCTTTGCCTCAGAGGACACCATTGCTGGTGTTTTGCTTCAAAATAATAAGGTGGGACAAGAGAAACCTATAGCCTTTATGAGTAAAGCCTTGCAACATTCAGAGTTGAAGTATACCACCATGGAGAAACAGGCTTATTCTGTTGTCAAGTCCCTTAAATATTTTAGAGCTTATGTGGGATACTCTAAAATCATTGGGTATGTACCCCATGCAGCGTCAAGGATATCATGTCTCAACAAGATTTCCTAGGCATCAGGGGTAAATAGGTTTCAAAGATTCAAGAATATGATTTAGAGATAAAAACTACTAAGTTAATTAAGGGACAAGGTCTTGCAAAGATGTTGACCCAAGGAAATTAAAAAGCCTTAGGAATAATTTTCCAAAATAGTGGTCTAGAACAAAGTGTGCCAGATGAGATTCAGAGATCAGAGTAGCACCCTTGGTATACTGACATCATCTTTTTCCTCCGTAACCTTACATGCCCTGATCACTTACTTTTCCATAAAAGAAGAGCATGAAGTTTAAAGGAAACTAAGTATTGTTTAACCAAAGATGGTTTGGGTCGAAGAAACCCCAATGGTTTAATACTTAGATGTGTCGATGAACATGAGTCCAAAAAACTCATGGTTGAGTTCCATGCATAATTTTGTGGTGGACATTTTGCAGCAAGAACAACCGCCCATAAAATCCTTAGAGCAGGATACTATTGGCTGAACCTTTTTTCAGATGTGCACAAGTCTGTCAGAGTTTGCCCCCAATGTCATTTGTTCACTGGAAAGCAACAAATGAAAGCCTTTCCTTTAAAACCAATAGTAGTCCAAGCCTCTATCCAGCAGTGGGGGCTTGATTTCATCAGTAAGTTCAAGGATAACGCGAGCAATGGTTATTCTTGGATACTCACCGCCACTGATTATTTCACCAAGTGGGTAGAGGAGATACCCACCAATAAGGAAACCGATGCTGTAGTCATGGATTTCCTAGAAGATAGGCTTATCACAAGATTCAGTGTGCTAGCTAGAATCATCACAGATAATGGCCCATTCTTCAGTTCCTCCAAGATGTCATCCTTTTGTTTCAAGTACGGCATTGTCCTATCCCATTCATCCAACTATTATCCTTAAGGAAATGGTCTAGATGAGTCAAGCAATAAAAACTTAATGACCATAATCAAGAAATTGTGGGCGATAACAAAAAGGCCTAGGATAGCAAGATCAAGTTTGCATTATGGGCCAATCGAATCACAAAGAAAAGTTCAACCAGAAGGAGCCATTTTGAACTTGTCTATGGCCTATATGTCACCTTATCGGTCCACTTAAAGCTTCCAGTGTAGCGGTTTCTCTATACCTTTAGCTCAGACCAGGATGCCATTCAAAATAGAATCAACCAATTCATCGAGTTAGATGAAAGAAGAAGAAATTCCCTAGACCAGAATATCATAAATTCAGACAAAGTCAAGAGTGACAAATCTACCCAGCGTGGATCCTTTCAAGTAGATGACACAGTCTTGCGTTGGTAAAAATGGCGGGAGAAACAAGAGAAACATGGAATGTTCAACAGCTTATGGTTGGGTCCATATATCATTGATGAAGTAGCCAAAACAAATTCTTTCTATCTAAATGACTTGGAAGGAGAAAGGTTAAGCCTACCAATGAATGTCTTTCTCCTCAAGATGTTCTCCGCCGAGATGGCTTGATGCCTTCATTAGCATCAGTGGTTTCAGGGCCAATTTCTAAAATTTTCCCTACATGTATTTTTTAAAAATTTCATGTATCATATTGTTGTATTATAGATGTTTTGTACCATAGCACTAACCTTGATTTTTTTCTGTTGTATATTAGTCTTGTAAAATATTGATTTTTGTACATTATATACTAATTCTGTACATTAATCTGCTTTTCCAGTTGGTTTCTTTTATATACATGTTACTGACAAACTTTATTTTTTGTGCAGGACCCAGAGATTATGTAGTTCTCACATCCTCTTCTTTGATCAGAAGATTAGTCAGAGCATGTGTCCCTATATGGAGCCAAATTTTACCTACTAATTCATACTTAGTTGGTGTTATCAAGTGATTCTGGTGAACCAGACAAAAATGATTTGTTCGGACTTCAAAAGACCTTTAGACTTGCTTAGCCAGATGTTACCTACTAATTCATACTTAGTCGATGTTATCAAGTGATTCTAGTGAACCAGACAAAGATGATTTGTTCGGACTTCAGAAGACCTTCAAACTTGCTTATGGGAAGCATTTTTTTTTATCTACCACATGTTCATACCCCCTTGGGGGAGTTGTAATAAAATGTTCTAGCATGGTAGTGTCTATAAAACACTCAGTCTCTTGGAATTTATTTGTCAATCCGATCAGCCTAGAGTGTTTTTTCCCTTGGTTATTATTGGTTGTTGAATAAACGACTGATAATTTCTTAGTTTTTCACTAAATACCTCCAAAGTTGGGGTGGTTGGCTTGGCATTTAGGCCTATTGAGGTTATTAGAGTCTGTGTGTCAATGTATAAACATTCTAGGCATTATGTTCGAGTCATATGAACATGTGCTAAGTACCCCTAGGTTTTGTTTTTTTTATTTTTAATTTTAATTTTTCCACAAAACTTAGGCTATTTTTTAATAGTCTTGTTGGAAAAATTGGTCTTGTAATAAAAGTGGGGTTAAAAGTCAGTTTTAGTCATGGGGGTGCTCATTTTATAACTCAGAGCACCCGGTAAACCCATAAACCCACATTTTCCAAGTNGAGAAAATCCAAAAAAATCAAATATTAATTAATTTAATTAAAAATTAATTAAATAATGGAGCAAATCCAAATTCCTAAATCAGTGGATTTTGCTCCGATTTAATTGAAATCGGTCTCATCGGCTTCAGATTGACTAGGAGTTCCCATTCCTTGACTGAAGGCATGATTCAGAACTGAAGAGAAGCTTAACAAACTCATGCAGATTTGGGGGTTGTGCCCTCCTTTATCTCTCCTCCACACGTGTGGATCAATCTGGGAGTTGTTTGTTGTGTGGTTCAGTTCACTGGTTGAGATGTCACTACAATTTGTAGTTCCAGTCCAGTTAGACTCAGTTCATCATCAGATCAAACTCAATTCATCATATCAAACTCAATTCATCAGATTAGACTCAGTTCATCATCAAATCAGGCTCAGCTTAACTCTCTATCAGCTTCAGTCTCTCTTTCAGTCAGGCATGCCCCTCTTGGCCAGTCTGGCTATAAATGAAGCAGATTTTTCCTTTTCCAAGCTAGTTAGACCTGAGAAGAAAGGCTTGCTACTGTGTAATATTGTATTGATCATCCTTTTTTTGAAATAAAGAGAAGCTTTGGAGGCTAAATTGTGGAGTACTTTTCATGTGTGGATCATCATTATCATGTTGCTTTTGAGGTGAACTGCTATTTTTCCAATTTTTGTACCTAAATGATTCTTGGAATCATAGGAATAGATCAATGTAAGTAAGTTTACTTACTCCTATTTTTCTACATATGTTTGAATGAGCTAATATTTAAATGCTAAATAAGATTATTTTCATACTATGTCATCTATTTCTCATATGTACCTTCAGATTTAATGGTTTTGTTTGTAGGATTTGTTGTTTAGATTGCATGTTTGTCATGATTGGAAGAGTTGTGATTCAAATTTGATTCCACTAGTTTTCCAATAAATATTATGAATATTGTACCCCTCGATGGTTCACTGACAAGTTTCTTTTGCAGATCTATTTCAGCAACAAGCACTTCTCTTTTCCTCTTCCTCCTTCAAAATTTAAATTAAATCTTCTTGGTTACTTGGATTTTATATTTTAGATATGTTGTTTCAAAGCTTATATCTTTTTAGATCTGAACATATAGGAGTTTCATGCATAGATTTAGTTTCATTTAAGAAAAACATTCAAGTCCTTTCTCTTTAAAAACTAGATCTAGCAGTAAAAGTCTTTCCTTTTTTTATAAGCAGTTTTAAGACAAATAAAAAGCTTGTTTAAAGTGAATAGTCTTTCTTTATTAAAATTCGAATCCAGAATCTAAAGTGCACATCCCATTGGCTGCCCTGAAGCTAGCCAAGATCCTCAAGAGGACTTGTCCTCTTGAGTTATTTTTGTCTTTTCTTAAAAGCACTTTAACTTGGTATTTTTCGGTAGTTTTTTGGGGGTTGTCCAAAGACACTTTTAAAGTGTTTTTGGGCACTTTACACTAAATAAAGCTTTCTGGTTTTTAGCAGGCCCGTCCGAAAAGAGGAGGAGGTGCTGTCTGAAAAGAGATTTTTGGGCCACTCGAAACCCCCCAGTGGTCTTCCCATTTTCCGTAATCATTATCGTTGTACTTTGTAAGCCCTTGGGTTCATTCGGTATAAGAACCAAGTGGAATTTTTTCAATTAATTTGATGATTATTGTAACCCTTAATAATAAAAAACAAGTTTGAGTAGGCTCTTTCGAGCAAGATCCCCATTCCCCCAAGGGGGATCCTACGTTTTATTATTTTTGCACTTATTTGCTTTTTTCTAGTTTTTTCTTGTATTGCAACATTGTATACTTGAATCATAAGCATTTCAATATATTTTATGAATTCAAATTAATCATACTAATTACCCCACGGCTTCGTGATTGACCCGAAAGGGGAAAGAGATGCGTGGTAGGACTAATTAGATAACCTGTGAGTTGTGTTTCGATGTTTGTTTTATTTTGTTTATTTCTTATCATCTAAAATTAACCCTTCCTCGCTTACCCGATTGAGGTCCACTTGGACCGAAAGATATTCCTGGAGGTTCTCCTTCTTCCTTTTGTAACAAAAAAACACAGCTTAAAATCCTTTAAAAACTTATCAAGGCTCCGGTGTGTATGCTCTGCACTTAGCTGCGGTTCGTCTGATCAGTCAAGCTACATCAAAAGAAACGCGAGTGACTAGAATAATTAGGATTCACTTTCCCCAGTTAACCACCTTAGGAGAAAATCCAACGCCTCGATTGAACAGTAAACGGTGGAAAAATACCTGAAGGAAGTGGGAACTACTAGATAGTGACCTCAAGGTGTCGATCTCTGTTACATCCTAGCAGGTGTATTATGAACACAGTCTCACAGACTCCATTCATCCCACACATTCCTTGTGGGTAGCCGTAGTGGTTGTGACTTTTGGACATTCCCCAAGTACCCCCTAGGTATATCTGGAGTCCCCCCGCCTAATTTAATTCACTCATCATCCATTAACTTAAAATTTGACCAAGAGCACTTGCAACACCCATTTGTATTTCAATAACAATGTCATTTGTGGACTCCATTATTGGCACTGATTTATTTGATATTATCGTATGTTTCCACATTACTGCTTATCAATTTTTTATTTCTATGTTGTTGTGGTATAACAAATATTGCAAATACCTTGTGTTGAATTCATTTATCAAAACTCCTAAAAAACTTACTCATCATCATTTAAGTAACCAGCCTTAGTAACTCGTAGGGTCTACCCCCCTTGGCTTCGGTGGGATTTTTCATAAACGAAGGAGTCAAGAACAAGGTGACAACCTTGACTCAAGACTTTCCCCCAAGAACACACCGAGTGGCTTGAATATTTCTGCCACGTTCCCCCTCGGGTGTGTGAAAGGCGGCAACATGGCATTTGGACCAAACTCTATTCCTACGGTATCATCTGATAGGTGATTGAATACCCAGTCTGATGAACCAGGTTGACCTTCTGTTGGAAAATGAAAGGTTGTATCAGCCATAGGAGGTTGTTGGACCAAGGGATTATCATAAGAAGTGGATTCTTCCCCTACTTCCACAATTGGGTTCCCTTCCACATGGGAATCAGTCGTGACACCTTGGTTTGTGGATTCCATTGGGATTTCTCCTATAACAAGAGGAAGGTCAGGTGGTAAGCCTTGAACTCTTCGAGATCGCCTCAAAGGAAACTCATCCAGATTGTTGGTCACTAAAAACTAACCTAGGGTTTGAAACTAGCATCACACACACAAAACCACACCTATGCAAGGTAAAGGTCACAAGCAAACTTAGGTGATAAGAAGGGCTGATAAAAGTGGGTTCCTCACTAGGATTGTCAAGTCTTTGCAACTCGCGATATACTACAGGGTCCAACAATAAAACGTAACAATGAGGATTGGGACCGTACCCTTTCCTAAATACCCGACTACCTGGATGGAACGTGCATAGTAGCTCCCTGAGTGTTCTTCTCGATGTATTTCTCCAACAAGATGACCAAAGGATTTTCTTAGTTGATTAAGGTATCCTAGAGGGGTCTCCCAATATACACAAGGTACGTGGGAGCTGAAATTAGTATTATTGTTGTCTAATGCACAAGCGTACAAAAGGGACCTTTCGATATACAATTGAGTACGTGAAGTACCTTTATATATACCTCAAGGGTACGTGAAAGGTCGTTCAATATACCGATGGTACGTGGAATAAACACACAGTTCCCAAGATGCAGTGCAGGAAATAGAACGACAAATCCTATGTTTATAGACGTCGAAACACATCTTCTAACTTAACACTCAAGTTACTAAGAAAATTTAACCTATAACTAGCGTTATTTTTATCTTGAACGATTAGGTGAATGCATGAGGTGTGGACAGAGAAGTAAAACCATGCAACATGATTGTGCAAAATTTTTCACTTTATCGTTCGAGTTATGCCCTACTTACAGGAGGGAGAGAGTGATTCAATTCCGTTTCCCAAACAAATAAATCCCAAATAATCACACTAAACTATCTTTCAAATTGCAAGCAAACAAAATACTTCTAATAACCAAACTTGAAATTGAATGAACTAAGATCTCTTTTCCAAAAAGAAAGGCACTACAACTAATTGGCACACTAAGCTCTCTTTAAAAAATTTCAAATATGAAAAAATATAACTCAAACTATGATTAGTGTAGGGTTTTTTCGGAAATTCCGCAATAGTCATTTTGTAATTCGGCGTTTCGATTCTGAATCAAGAACCATCATCAGGACAAGAAGTCAAGTATGTTATATTAGCTGCAGATCCGGAGTAAGAAAATAGCATATAAATAAAAAGAAGAACATGAATGCCTAAAAATTTGTGAAACTAATCAAGGATCCAATAGTTCGTCTTCAAACACAACTATTATCAAATCTCATTTTTTTCTTTCCAATCAAAAGCAAAAGAAATATTTCACTAACCTATGAAGAAAATAAATGAAGCAACCAAAAGCAAAATTTTTCCTTTCAGTTGATCTAACAGTAAAAAGAGATATGAATATATGCCTTCCAAATAGTCTTTCAAAAATCAAACCTAAGCATTCAAGTAGCTGAACAAATGAAAACAACCTAGCTCTTTTAACCAAAAAAAAATAAGCCTTTACCACTTTCATATTTCGAATTTAACAGTCCAGAATTCAATGGTGAAGCTAGAAACACACTCAGAAAAGAAAAAAACTCAAACTAAGATTTGAAATCATAGGGGTATCTAAACCCTACCTGGCACGGCTTGTAGAAGGTTGGTGACAGAGTGTTACTGTTTGGGCTCTGCCTTTTGTCCACTGCAACAGAGAGGTGACACTACCTAATTTCCTTAATGAATGCGCGGTGACTCTTGTAGGTTTCAAAACAAAAAAGGAGCGAAAAAGAGAAAGTTAAGTGTCAAATAACTGGCATCAAATCATGAAAATTACAGGAAAATTAAGCATAGAAAGCATATGTGTTTCAAATCTAAGAAGATTAGGTTATACTGAACCAAAATATCACTAGAAAACTAGGAGATCGCATCACTAAAAAAATTGAAGTTTGGGATATAGACAAGAACTGAAAACCAAGAAAGATCAGAAGTGTTGAATGTCTTCCCCAATGGAGTTGCCAGATTTGTTGCTGGAAATTCTCACCTCCTGCTAACAAGAGTTGTTTCCCTAGATCTAAATGGTATAGGTATAGAACAGATGAGTAATAACAAGGATAAGCACTTTCTCTAGAATTGATAGATATCTAGAATGAGTCTTTTATCTATATTGTAGTATGATGTCTAAGCTTTCTATGGTGCTAGATATCCACAGATGTACCTGTAATACACACATCAAACAAGATTAAAAGTACCAGAAAATGATCTACAACTCTATATCAATGACTAAGTAATCTGATAACAAAATGAGTGATCATAACACAATACATTTTATGGGAAAGGAACCATATTTTCATTAATCATAAAAGAAGAGAGATTACATCCATTGTTTCCTTAATGTTGTGATGCCTCCTCACATTCCATGTCTTGTCCTCAAAGCTCCAACTTGTCTTCTCTATGCTCACCCTAGATTTGGTCAGAACTTAGGTGCATCAACATAACTTTTCTCCCCCTTCCCATGGAGGATGAACCAATATCTATAGCCCTTGGGAGGATAGGGATGGTTGAGGAAAAGGTGGATGAGTTGGAAGGGAGATCCTACTAGAAGGGATATTGAGTCCAGGTGGTCCACAAGAGTAGGGATGAGGATGCCACAAATTCTTCCTTCAAGAAGCTTCGTGAATCTTCTCTTTTTCCTTTTGAAACTTGAGCACCACTTTTTTACTATGGAAACAGAGCGTTACCAAGGTGGAACCACTTATTGACTAAAGAGTAAAGGAAATGGCACTGCTCATTGTCAAGAGAGAAGAGACGTTACTGAAGAGGGTAACGCTTATTTCATGAAGGGCAGAAGCAGTGGTGGACTCAGGTATGAAATTATGAGCCCTAGCCAATGTCCAAATTCATTACTTGAGGAATTTGAGGTAATTTCTGGTATTTGGGTTCTCACTACATGATGGTGACGAGATGTATGTGTAACAAAGAGTCACTCCAAGGAAAATTTCTTCAATTAGAATTGACTGTGTGGAAGATTCTGCTTCTTCTTCATCTTCAACAATTTACTTTGTTGTAGGAGAGGGCATGAACTCATCATGATTTATTTTAACTGAAACTCTCTCAATAGCTGGAATTGGGGACTCATATCCCATATGAGTGTTAGGTCTTCCTGATAGAGTGAAAGTGGTAAAGGATTCCCGTTACAGTTGATTTTACCACACATGGTAGATCACACATTTATGGCCTTCCCTATACCTTTACAGACTCTTTGGACCCCATGGACTATTTTTGTACCCTTGATGTTTCCATGATCATCCCTACGAACACATGTTATTTTCCATGCGCAACTTTTTAACCCTTTCTCGTGTACATATGCCGATATAACCCTTAAACCCACATACAACAGGATGTGTTCAAAAGGCCAAAGATTTTTGGAGTTTTCATTGATGTGGATCCGAGTCACTTGTCTCTTGGCCTTCCATATGCCTTGAGATCGCTCAGATTTGACCTTCCATTACCCCATTGAAGCAATATATAAGGAACCCTTTGGATACACTGAAAGGAGAGGAATTGAAGAGCAAGAAAACTATAGTCTATTGTTGTCATAGCTTATACTTGAGTCTGCATCCCTTTGTCCCTTGGAGCACTTGGTGTTCTTCCCAAGATTTCCTTTGCTTGTGAGCTTGCTATCGAGAGATGGAGGATTGACGTGGTGGAGGCCCAGGTGGAGGACTCAGTTTCTCCGGTTCACAAACGTGCAATCAGAGGTTGTCATTCTTGTAATATCTAATTTATATTAATAGAAATATATTTTCCTGTCCAATGATGTGCATTTAAATGAATATTGAATCCATAGATGCTTTTAATTTCTTATACATTATTGATTATATGTGCTAGAGTAGGTCCAACACCATTATATAGCATGCTTGTATTGTTTGTTGATTATTGAGAGAGCCAATTGATAACACAAGCGGGATTGGAAAAGCTCAACGGGGATCTACATCAACCATCCAGAATAAGGTATGTTTCGAGATCCTTTAGTGTTAGATGTTTTATTTCTATTGCATATTGGGAAGGGATTGATTTCTGCGGTTACTCTGTCTGTTGTGGTATACCCCAATCCATAGGAAGTTTTCTCCGTAACAAAATTGGTGACCATACGGGGGGCATTCCTTGTTTGTCTTTGGGGTTTGGGGGCACAATGTGCTTGATGATTATTGACTTGCTCTTTGTTTCTCCTTGTTTCTGTGTTGCATTTTATAGTATGTTCATCCATTGACACTCCCCTTTATTGGTTTGACCCTTGGCCTGATTTTTACTACTATCTTCTCTGTATACGCAGGGTTTTGGCCAAAAGTCGCGTACATACGCGGATTTTTAGCCAAAAGTAGCGTATACATGCAGGTTTTTTGCCAAAATCCACATATACATGTAGCTTTCTGGCCAAAAATCATGTATATACGCAGCTGTTCTTTAAACAGTTGCATACATCCTCCCTTTTGGTGAGTTTGATGTTATGGGAAGTTGTTGGGTGGGTTGTGAGTGTGGTTGGGTCTTCCTAGGTTCTGATGTTGTCTGTTAGATGCTTCTTTTGTGACCAGAGACTATTTTTTCATTGATTTTTCTTTGAAAGTAGTTTTAGTCATTTATCTTTTTTGTTTTGCCATCAGTGCATTACTCTTTTTGTCTTGGTGTCTTGCTGGGCTTGTGTTCTATACTTGCTGCAGAGACTGAGAGTTTGAGATGACTTTTATTTTCATTTTTCATTATTTTATATTGAAAAATACAAGGTAGTTGCATTTTTTCCATATGGATTTGAGGAGGTACTTGCATTGGATTGCTTAGATGAGAGTTGTGTTTAGGACTTCATATAGGAAGGATTGCATTGGCATTCAGAAAAGAATAATTTTACATGCGTCTCATGTAGTGGCATACCCTGTTTTTCATTCTACAAAGATTGCACTTGGCATTGTTTATTAGGTGTGCATATTTACTTCACCATTGAGTCATAACTTCATTAGTTGCACGGCCATTTTCCTTTGAGTAATCACAGCCAAATAAAATCAACGCATAATTTAAAATGAATTACACTATTTTCTTTTCTAGGGTGCATCAACAAGAATATGTTTTAGGGTCTTGGAATATTTCATTGTGAGTTAATTCTCCAAGACCACTAAACAAAACAAGTAGGTGTCTATCCAGGTGAGATAATGAAATCCTGGGTATAATTAGTGCTTCTCAAGATGCTCCTCTTACACGGGAGTTAAGCACGAGGAAATGCACGTGATTGTGACTGAGATGACCCCTGGTTACTTAATGTGAACACCGAAGATATTTCCAGAATTGTATTCATATCTGGGGGCTCTTTTTGAGTTTTGGGCTTTGCTACCCTGCCCATATGGTCGATCCCGCCTGCGACTATCCACCTGAGCATTGGTTATATTGGGGTGACCTTAGTTTCCTCACCTAGGTATCACAAGGGGTACTTGCAAAGGTTATTCTGTAGGTGTCCCGACCAGGTATAGGTCAGACATCACGGTCGCTTGATGCGTTGAAGGTTAGGGCCACTATAATTGGTTACGTACATCCGCTTGTAGTGTATGGGAGTTTCAAGCCTCCCCTAGGCGAGACATACCTGCTACATTCGGGAGCTCACATATCCTCCCCTTGGTTTGCTTGTATTTTGGATGTATATTTTCTTAGTAGTGTGCTCGTTGTGCGCTAGTTGGCCTTTGGGATCGCGGTTACTTGAGTATATTTATGCTCTCTTGAGTTCGGGTCCTTTTATTTTCGGCATGCCTGGTATCCTATCACCCGTCCTTGGTCCTAGTATGGACCTTGGTGTCAA
Organism: Pseudotsuga menziesii; assembly: GCA_001517045.1. Classification (NCBI taxonomy): domain Eukaryota; kingdom Viridiplantae; phylum Streptophyta; class Pinopsida; order Pinales; family Pinaceae; genus Pseudotsuga; species Pseudotsuga menziesii. The sequence continues at coordinate 17,121 of LPNX010884595.1, read as the reverse complement.
ACTTGGAGGCATCATAAACCCTTACCGTATAGATTTGGGAGTGGTCACATTCCTCCCTGTACTCCATTTGTGGAAGATATTGACTCCCTTCTCTTGGTCTTTACACCAATGGTCACCCTCACGGGGGTGGTAGTGGATGCGTGAACATTGGGTCTACACCTTACTTTCCTTTTTATGTCCCATCGTTCACTGCATTGTTTCCTTTGGGTGCAGTTGTCATGATCATTCCTCCCTATATCCTATAGTTTGGATTCTTTATTGAATATTTTGGGTTGTTCTGGACTAATGTGGTTGTCATGTAGGGTCCAGTTTTTGTACACTCTCTCCGAAGTTTCGACCCGTTCGTGCCTATATCAAGTATTATGTCTAATTTGGCATATAGGCTAGGATTTCACATCCGCTTGCTTTTTGCATGACCTTATGACTGTTTCATCTTAACCTTAGGTACAAACCCATTCCATGATATCACGGAACCTTCATGTTGTTGCTAGAAGTGGTACTATGTGAATGGTAGAGCTTTCCTATATATGGGTGTCCTAGTTATCTCCCTTTTGCATTTGGTACCCATGATGTGATTCCTCTCTTAGGTCCAAGAGTCCCTTTTAGTCCCGCCATATCCTTGAGCAATAGCTTCATAATCCTCTTGAACTTTATGCTGCCCTTTCCCCCAGGACTCCCTTGTATATGTCAAGTTGTAATTGCATTATCATGAGTTTTGCTTGCCTTATTGAGCCTTATGCCGGCTTCCCTGACTTTGATTATCATCCATATAGCCCGAGCTTGTCTCATGTCTAGCCAAGTAGAGCCATTTTATATATCTTTTGCAGCTTGATTCCCCATTTTTTACCGGGAGGGGACTTTCCCCCGAGTGTCATTATCCTACACATGTTTTCCTTGCATTGAGCATAGGTATGTTCCACTGCTTGGAACTAGTTTGTTTGCCCCTTGACACCTGTTTCCTCCTAGATTTGTAACTATAAAGCACTTTTATTCTTTTTCAAGCTTTTCAAAATATCTGAAAAATTCCAAAAAAATCAAAAAACCAAAAAGTTGGACAAGAAAAGATGTTATCTTTCGCAGTAGTTGAGTCGTGTCACTTTGGAACAAAGCAATGTATATCACATTCGTTGGTTGGGTTAATATTTTGACTTTAGGAATTGTACTCGTTTCTCTGATTTTATCTCCACTGATTGGTTAAGCTTCCAGTTCCTATGGAGTCTCTGTCAATGCCTCTTGTGTTGCATAGATGTCCCAGTTTTGTATATTGAGTCTATGCTGCCTTCATTCAGTCACCATTCGCCTTTATCCTCTTGTTCGAAGGAAGTTGAAGCTTGAGTCGTCCATTCCTTAGTTTTCTTCACTTTGCATGTCGGCCATTCTCGGTACTGGTATTGGTTCGAGCACATTATGATCGAGTCCTTCCACATTATACAACTTTGCTGAGTACCTCGTGTTGGATGATGGGGGATGCCTTAATTCGCTCCTTCCAGTGGATTTCATCCCATCGACTTTAGATCATTTATTCTGGGATAAGAGTCTAGAGTCATTTGAGTGCCTTGAGACTTACAGTCATCAGTGGTAGGTTCTCTCGCCATCAACAGTTTTGGGAATACATCAATGTCCCCTGATCGATGGATTCTTTCAAATGTTCGACCTTAACACATTTATTCGCACTTGTTAGATTGCACTCTAGTACCTTGATTCTCATTTTCATTATCGGTGGGTGATCTCGCGTCTGTTAACGGTATGCATCAATGACCGGTAATCAGACGATGGAATACTATGTTCGACCTCGACACCTCTAGACATGTACTCGTAGTGGTTTGTGTAGAATACTTTCTAGATTGGTGGCATTTCATATATGATACCTCCTTAATCATGCCAATGTTCATGAGATTTCGGCTCTCGTGACTTGATTCCAGTGTATGTCAGATATCTTCAGCCATTATGAAGATCTTGATCTATTGTATATCTTCATCTTTCATGGAGATCATGATCCTTTGTATATCTTCATCATGGAGATTTTGATCTATCTATATTGTACGTGGTGATGAGCACACATGTCATATTTTGTATCATGTCTATTCATGGCCATTGTACTCTTATGTATCTGGGACTGTTGTATGTACTTACAGTCATATGCAGAGATATTTGTACTGTATTGTTGGATGGCTGGTTCTTCCACCTGGTTCTTCATCACTCCACTTCTAGGATGGACTTATAATGTATTTCAGCCATCATATCACCCCTCTAACCTCACACAGTAGGGAGCATCTGTTACAGCTGATTTTACCACACATGGTAGATCACACATTTATGGCCTTCCCTGTCCCTCTGTAGACTCTTTGGACCCCATGGACTATTTTTGTACCTTTGATGTTTCCATGATCATCCCAAAAAACACATGTTATTTTCCATATGCGACTTTTTAACCCTTTCTCGCGTATATACGCGGATATAACCCTAACCTACGTACATCGGGATCTGTGCACAAGGCCAAAGATTTTTGGAGTTTTCCTTGATGTGGATCTGAGTCACTTGTCTCTTAGCCTTCCATATGCCTTGAGATCGCTCGAATTTGACCTTCCATTACCCCATTGAAGCACTATATAAGGAACCCTTTGGATACATTGAAAGGAGAGGAATTGAAGAGCAAGAAAACTTTAGTCCATTGTTGCTGTAGCTTATACTTGAGTCTGCATCTCTTTGTCCCTTGGAGCACTTGGTGTTCTTCCCAAGCTTGCATTTGCTTGTGAGCTTGCTATCAAGAGATAGAGGATTGAGGTGGTGGAGGCCCAGGTGGAGGACTCAATTTCTCCAGTTCGCAGATGTGCCGACAGAGGCTGTCATTCTTGTAATCTCTTATTTATATTAATAGAAATATCTTTTCATGTTCAATGATTTGCATTTAAATGAATATTGAATCCATGGATGCTTTTAATTGCTTATACATTATTGATTATATGTGCTAGAGTAGTTCTAACACGATTGTATAGCATGCTTGTCTTGTTTGCTGATTGTTGAGAGAGCCAATTGATAACACAAGCGGGATTGGAAAAGCTCAACGGGGATCTACATCAACCATCCGGAATAAGGTATGTTTCGAGATCCTTTAGTGTTAGATGCTTTATTTCTCTTACGTATTGGAAAGGGATTGATTTCTACAGTTACTCTGTTTGTTGTGGTATACCCCAAGCCATAGGAATTTTTCTCTATAACAATTCCCTAGAGGCAACCATGTGGTAGGATGCTCCATAATCTATCAAATAAGCCTTCGAGGGAGTGAAGTTTTCCTTCAAGGCATGGCATCTAGTACAACTATATCTAGTTGTAATCATGTATCTTGTATCCAGGTTAAGGAGGAAGATGTTCCATCTTCATAATAATAATGTATAAATATAATAATTGAATGGATAGGGTGTGGAACTACAAGGAAGGGAAGGTGGTGGCTAGAAGACGATGATGGAGCTTGGAGGTGTGTGGAGGATAGGCGTTATGAAGACAAGTAGGGGATTGTGTATGCGGTGGAGGAAGGAGATGAGTCAGAATGGGGAGGGCAGCTGGAAGAGTAGGGTGAAGCTGATGGGGAGAGCAGAGAGGGAACTGAGTTGGTGGCAAAAAGCGATGGAATGGCAGCAGGAGTGGACAAGAAGGTGATTGACCGGGAGTGTTTGTGCGGGGGTGGAGGAGCGTGGAGAGAAAGTGCAGGAGGGGATCTAGCGGAGATGGAAATTAGTGGGAGCATGTGTGTTGGGATGAAATGGAAGGAGCGCAGGAGTAGAAGAGTGTTAGTAGATAAGTGGCGTGCAATGAGAGAAGCGAGGAGGGAGTGAGGGAATGAGAAGTGTGAGAAGTTAGGAGACTGAGCTCGAGAGAGGGGACAACTCACAACCTGAGGAGAAGAGGGAGTACTGACATAGCAAAATAGAAGAGGAGCATGGGAACTTGGAGTGCACGGGGGGGGGATGGATGATAGGGTGGTTGCGCGTAGGTGGAGCATCGTAGAGAGGAGCAGTGGGGGATGGTGGAGCAGGAGGGAGGATAATTGAATGTGAAAAGAGAAATGGGAAACGTGAGAAAAAATAATATTTGAACTTAATGGAGATGGGGAATGGAGATGCAGAAGTGGAGGGGAAGAGAGGAGTTGAATTCAAGCTCACCTGAGGAGAGAGATTGCTCTGATACCAAATGGTACTTACAGTCGTATCCAGTTGTAATCAGGTATCCCATATCTGGGTTAAGGAGGAAGATGTTCCATCTTAATAATAATAGTGTATAAATATAATAATTGAATGATGATAGATTACAATGGATATGAGTGCCTTAATTATGGATTGACCATCATATATTGAAGAGGCACTTCTCTTTATAAACTATATATTTAATATTATTAATTATTATTAGTAATAGTTACCTATTTATTACTATTTTATTGTTGTAACAACATCTCTCATGCTCTTCAGTCTACTCTCCATCATCAGACATCTCTGCACCTTGTGGAAGGGAAATATTGTTTTGTACAAGGAGATTTTTCAACTGGTCGAGGGTCTTCTTCTTCATGAATCTTTTTTAATCTCTTTGATATTCCATCCTTTATGCTACTTTTGAATCCCTACAAAACTCTTCACGACTCATAGTGGAACAATTGAAGTATATTCCGAAGGCAACATGGGTACTAGGAAATTTGTTTCAGGAACTCAAATAGGAAGAAGTAAACCTAATGAAATTGATAGCCCTGATTCATGTCATCGGTCATCTCATACCCCCGTCCTTCCTAGATGGACATAATCCAAGAGACACATACTTGGTCCCAAATTTGTGGAAAACTGCACACTGCACCGATTGGGTGGATAGGAAGCATTTATCCATTTCCTTTCAAAAGTCTTCTAGTTCTTTCAAAGAAAAAACTCATGATACAGCTCTTAGGTTGAAGGCAAGTGGATGCTCCTTCATATGGGTTATTTGGACATCTCATTCTAAAGGTGACAAAAGCAGTGACACAAATTTTCCTGATGGATTCCTAAACGATTTTTCAAACAAGGACTTGTTGTTCCATGGTGTCCACAACTGCATGTTCTTTCTCATGAATCCATGGGTGCATTTATGACACATTGTGGATGGAACTCGACCCTAGAAAGCATCGCCATGAGAGTTATTGGGTGAACTATGTTTGGGCACCTGTCGAGGAATCCATGGGTGCATTTATGACACATTGTGGATGGAACTCAACCCTAGAAAGCATCGCCATGGGAGTTATTGGGTGAACTATGTATGGGCACCTGTCGAGGATTCCAATCTGGTTGGGATGGTAACCTTTTCAAACATTCTATATGTATTTTGGAATCATATGCAATCTTTAGATTGACACTAGAGAGGAGAAACCTTTCTAAGTTTTGTTTTATTGTTGTTTTTTCTACTCTTTCTAAGTTTGTAGATGTAGTGCAAATATTTGGTCTCTTATTGTGTTTATAGATGTACTATTGATGGAACAAGTTTGTATCATCAATGCTAATGGACAGCTGTAGAACAAAGTTTGGGATCCAGGTAGGAGAAGTAAATTAAAGACTTGTGACTAGGAGGTCATAAAAACTTTTCTACTGTGAGAGTGTGATGTAGGAGAATCTTTTCTCACTAACAAATGTACTATTAGTCAGACCTTAGAGTCTTGACATTTTCCCAATAAGGGGTTCTTATTTGAGAAATATTGTAAATGTCATAGTTTGAAAATAGAATTTCTTGGAGCTTTTAAGAGTGTTGAGTCATTTAGTTGAGTGATGAGTAATTGTAACTGAATCTAGATTAGGTGGCAGAATCTGATAGAGCCTCATTTATGCGTTATCAAGAAGATAGGATTGAACTCTATGTTTAGGAGTCGATTGCAATAAGTTAGGAAGTTGTTTTTGTGAGTTGGAAGTTTTAATATGCTTCTATAGAAATGTAAGCCTGCGAGGCATTAGATGTAACCAAATGAATGTAAAAATCAGGCTCAAGAGTGAGTATTTTGAGTAGATATATGTATAGGTTTTTTTTAATGAAAAGAAGTTTCATTATATTGTCTCTATGTAATGGAATAATTCTGGTTTCATCTATATAATCTAGAATAAACAATGGATAGCAGGAAATCTGTCACGGAAGGGAAACATACATGTATAGGGTTTGAGACAATTAGAAGGGGAAAATATCCTGTGCATTCAAATGCATGTAGATAAAATAGGCATAAGGAATCTCTACTATAAGGAATCTCTACTATGGACAGTGTAGAAGTTGAATTAGATTGAGAATTCAATGGTGGAGTTTGTGTAAATCCAAACCTGCAGGATGTTACAAATAGAGTAACATTTGAATCCAAGCTAATCTTTGAAGAGGGTTTTTACATGTGAGAAAACCGTGGAGATAACGAGAGAGAACTCGTTAAGAGGATGATGCGTGTCTGTTGAGACAGGCATAGAACTCTATTTGAAGACAATTCACCCCGCGTTGAGCAAGTCTAGCATGGAATTGAAGTTTGGGTTGTGCGTTGGCAAGTTGAGATCCAAAAGAACGTGGCCATAATGTGAATATGCATCTAAGGTACAAGGAAGGAAATCGTCCTTTTGATATTGTATTGAGATAAGAAGTTGGGAGATGTATTAGTGATTCGATTAAATTGTTTTGAAGAGTCTAGGTCACTTGAATACACAAACTGAGAGATGTTGATCCATTCTGCAATTCGGATATTAAGGGTCGTATTACAGTCTCAACAATTACGATGAAACAATTTCCATGGAAAGGAGTTGTTAAACGGTCAAATGAGGCAACGATCATCATGAACACCGAATGGGATAAGTTGCTCGTGACTAGTGCTGGATTAAAATCTAGTATCATTATTAAATTTTCCTTGAAGTTAGTTGAAATCTGCAGGTCTGATTCTATCTTTGGAGAAACGCCCAATTAGAGTGGTGACTTGGATAAGTTGCCATAGTTGGTAAAACATGTGTTGGTAAGGCTTACAGTTGGTGGATGATAGGTGAAGTGGAAGAGCTTTAGAGAAGTTAAAGATACTAACACGTGTTTTGGAAATATAGCAGCATAGCTATACAGGAATCGACAGGTTTGCTAACAAAGTTGAAGAAATTAGGTGCAGATTTGGCAGGATGGCCAATTAAGCCAGACAGTTGGATGGGACTCTAAATTTAGCAGATCTTGGCCGAGACTACTATATAGAGGTGGACAACCTTATAGAAGAAGGCAATAGGAAGTTGGTAGGAGATCAAATTAGAAGTCCTGATTAATCATTTAAGTCATATATCAATGTAATTAAATAGAAGGTGTATGGGCGCCTTGGTGTTAGTAGCACACTGACATTTCCCAGGACTGTGGAAGTTTTATAATCGGGAAAGACTTACGTTCCAGCAGCATAAGAGGTCATGTCTCTCTACGCTTTCTCTGAGAGAACTTAAATCCCAAAAGAAGTTCAATTACCGACTCCTTTAACTTCATCTTTACTGAAAAGAGAAAAACATATTATGAAGGTGAAAGAGAATTGCTGTAAAACACCCTTTTAATCCACCGATGCATGGACAAAAGCACATTTCACATGAATAAGCAGCAAATATATTGGGTATTTGTTGATGCGTAACAATTTAAAGAAATTTTTAAGGAATGTTTAGGGGGTATTTTTTTGTAAATTTTTATATATTATTTTGATGTTGATAAACGTTTTTATTTGAGATTCGGGGTGGATTATTATCTACTTTTTTTTATCTACTGATGAGGATGAGATAAGTGTATTATCTTGATTTTATGGTAGTTGTTTAAAATTCGAAATAAACAATTATAAAAAAAAGAATATAAAAAATAAAGATAACTCATAGATGATGAATAGATAACCAACACTTCATGGCCTATAACTAGAAAAATGTGATGAATAGATAACCAACACTTCATGGCCTATAACTAGAAAAATGTGAGATAAAAAAAAAAACAATATAAAAAATAACTGGTAGTTAATAAATGGAGAATAGGAAGAATGTTGGTGATAACATGTAGTTAGCCGCATAGATAACTTAGAGTTGAATCCGTTGAACTAAAAGAATACGAGGAATAAAAAGATATTTCCAAATTGTCTTATATTTCGTAATTATCTCTCAACCATTTGATCCCTGTCCACCTGATCCAACCACAAACTATATGAATGTATTAGTATATACATTACACCAAACAAAAAATTCAAACTTGGAAAATCGTATAAAGTTATACACCCTATTTTAATAAAAGGTTAGAGAAATAGCATAAGATCCAAATTCACTTAACAAAAGTCATATACATAATGCTTTCGTATTCTTTTAGTAAATGTCAAAAATTATATGCAATTTAAACTATACAATAGGTAGAATTATAAATGGTTTATGGTTGATATGTATAGAAATATGCCGAAATTTATCCACATTTTATATGCTGTTGATTACTCTTAATAAGAGCACATAGATTGAAAGTATATTGTAACCATTACAATATTAATTGTTATATTTTGAGCTGTCATGACTATATATTTCTGTTATTATTTGTTTTTCTGCCACTGTTTGTTTACATTTTCTGCACATTCTTTTTTCACTGGTCAAAATACAAAGTATACTTTGCACTTAAAAAACCATATAAATGCTTTGATCAATAAGAATTTAGAACTATAATATAACTAGTCTTTCCCATAAACAAATTAAAAAAGATTTAACTAAATAAAATAATTTTCTTATTAAAAAATTCGCAATGAATATGTACGAAACACCCGTAATCTTTCCATGTTTAAACAAGACTAGCTATAAATTCACAGTAATATTTAACTAATAAAATTTATTAATTATACTATTTCACATCCTATATATATTCTTTTATTTATTACTTCATTCTAAATCTACTAATTACAAGATTGAATCGAGTTTCAATATTCCTTCTCTAATCACAAGGAAAAATGATTCTTAACATTTGGTTATTTGGCTTCCTATCTCCTCTTCTTCAAAATGGTTCCCTCTGTCCCTCCTTCCTTCCCCTAAATATTCCACTTTTTCTCATATATCAGACTCAAGTGTCTTTTAGATACATATCTAAGGGTACATCCCACATGTTTGAGAAATCATGGTAAATATCTGAAGGGTGAAGCAGGCTGTCTAACCTTCCCTTTGACATGTCTAACTTTTAATGCAAGATCTCTGAAAAGTGTTTCAATACTAAGCCTATTCATTTTTAAATTATGTTTTCTGTTTATTCAATTTTTTTTATAGGTTCATTGTTCCTCTTTTCTTTAGTATTTGCTTTTTAAAATGAATAAAATGGGAAAAAAATAACTTCAAGTAAAAGTAATGCCAATGAAAAGAAACGAGATAAAAAAAAATTATAAATAGTTGTAAAGATGTAAATCATATGAATTAAGGCATTAACACATACAAACCCTGATCAAATAACTGGGACAAATCAGGTCCTGTGATTAAAATGTTCTAAATTGACAACAGGAGTCCCAGAACAACAATTACCCAACATATATAGTGGACAGAAAACACGAACAAGGAAATTAATACTTGATACAATAATGAATGAATGAGAGAATTTAACTTTTTTAAATGCTTGCTTATAAATAGATAATATCACATAAGTATAATCTTTTCACGATTGCATTACATTTTGCTCTTTACAGCAACACGAGGGTTTACAAGGTGCTTTGGACATTTTGCTCTTTACAGCAACACCAGGGTTTACAAGGTGCTTTGGAGGAGAGACAGTTTAGTTGCTTATCCGGATTAAGAATAGTTAGTTAAGGGACTTTACCTTGTAATTTGGTAAGCAATATGTAGCATGCTGCAGAGCTCAGTGTGTATTTTTTTCATGTTAGGTCATAGAGTTAGACTAAGTTACAGGGCAAGCAATATTTAGCATGTTGCAGAGCATTTAATGCGGCTATACCAGGCTTTATGATCATTGGATCTCGGCCATCATCAAACATGTTGCAGCCACATTAAATACTTCACAAAATGATAAATACTACTTTCCCTGTAACTTAATCCAACTCTATGACCTAACAAAAAAGAATATCAAGTAAGGTCTTCAATATTTAGATAAAGAGCTAGTTCAGGAACTTGACTTTATAACCTTTAACTTGAAAATCAAACAATCAACCACTAAAACAGACTAAAATAAATGAAACATATACAATTAATGGAAATAATCCAATCCAATTAATACAACCTCGCTTTAAGTTATTGACTAAGAACACAAGTAGTCATTTAGAACTTCAATTGAAATTTCTATCCTATATTCCTTCGAGTTACAAATTGAAGACCCTTGCACCCTCACGAAGTTATAGGGATTGTTGTAGCGAGATTGACTTCACAGTATATATTTGGTTTTTCAGCATCACCATTTTGTGGTTGCCTGATAACTTACTCTTTGGTGTCCTGATTTGCTATACCAATATAGAGAATCACATCTTTTTTAAATCTTAAACACGAAACAGTCAGATCCCTAATGTTATCCCTTTCATTGCCCAACAAAAATTATCATCCACAAAGGTAAAACTTTTCAGAAATATAAGATGATCTTGCATTACAAATACACAAAATGCTGAATATGAACACTGCTAGATGGATAACAATTTAATTGACAGCTCAATCAACCTTCATGCAACTAAGAAAAACAGCGCCTTCCCTCTGCAGTATTGAAAGCCATATTCCTGCAATCAAGAAGTATGCTGACAGACCATGCAAGTAGTTCATATCTCCAACTCTGAAAGGTGACATTTATTTCAGATCTAACAACCATTTTTTTGGACAGAAAAGCAACCTCTAGGATCATACAAGCTACACATTCCAATCAAAAAAATTCAAACTCTTTGACAGTGAACAACATGCATTATCTCCATAAAATGATGTTCAAACTATATGCCAAGATGAAAGGAATTCACCAAATGCACACAATTTTCCTGTTTTGCATATGCCATAAGGCAGACTTACTAATACTATCATCACAAAAGATTGTAGCTCTTAGAAAAGATTGTAAATTCTCATCTCTGGTACATATGTTCTGCTCATCTCTGGTACATATGTTCTTTTTTCTGTACATAGTGTTTCTTTCTTTCTAACAGATTAAGAATTTTCACCAAAGCAGTATTAGCATTACAAATATTAAATACCTCTTAATGAGACTCTATCAAGTTTTCCTAAATGGAAGGCGCTGCTGGAAGGCTTGATTTTCTTTCTAACACCGTGGGTCATCTTCATCATCTCCGTCAATGCCACCCTGGTTTCCTCTGCAACAACTGTTAAACAAAAGTTATAAGAAAAGGTCATATATATATTACATATCTTATATATTTATTTAATCATCATTATATTTAAAGCTAGATTGATCATTACATTTAAGACAAGATTGATAAAAGTTTAATAAAAAAATTACAGTTACTTAGTTACTTACCTTTTAGAGATAGTTCCGGGAGATGAAAAATGTCATTATCTTCCCACATTATTGTTTCCCGCCATTCTATTTCTCCATCTACTCAACTGAAATTAGGGTAGTTCTCCCTGCCTACCGCTAATGCAGCTAATATTTTCAAAGATAAGCAAAATCATATACCTTCAAGACACATAGTTTAGGAGTGTGTGTTCATTCCACACCAAAATATTTACAGGCTTTTGCAAGTCTAAACTTCATCTCCAACATATAACTTAATCATAAATGCTTCATCTCCAACCAATTTCCCATCGAACTTAAACATTAAGTGCCTCATCTCCAACCAAGTTTCCATCTAACTCAAGCATAGGTGCTTCATCTTCGACCAAGTTCCCAGTTGACTCAACCATAAGTGTTTCATGTCCAACCAAGTTTCCAGCTAACTCAACCATAAGTGCTTCATCTCTGACCAGGTTCCCATTATGCCCACTTTAATTCCTGACTTTATTGTTTGTGGGCTTAGGACTCAGCACTTAATCCGGGGGTTAAACATGAAGTCTGCTTGAGCATAGAAGATTATACTAAGTTGCCCCACACTTACCTGTCAATCGATCAATAACTCAGGCAATCAGTTACCCAAGGGTTGGGATTGAAAATATTGGTATCCCGGTGAGCGATTCCTGGTATTATCCATTCATGGATCGACAGGGCTGGAGCATACACTCCATTTGTGTTTGTCTGTCCAACGAAGATCAGAAGGCTTGAGAGATGGAGATGATCATTAAACCAGCAATTTGACCAAACATAACCCATGGAAGAGAAAATGCCGATCTCGCCAGAGGGGGTTTCAAGAGCACCTTCTTCCATGTGAAGAATGAAGTTGTCTGGACCCTCCATACTTATGGAAGAGAAAATGCCGATCTTGCCAGAGGCGGCTTCAAGAGCACCTTCTTGGATCCTCCATATTTAGGAAAAGCTGGGACTCCCTGTCAAAGAAAAATAAAGGGCCGAGGGGTAGACGAATGTGTAGTAAAATGGTGGAGCAGTGGTTTAACCCCAAAAGAAAAAGGGAATAAGGGGAAGAAATAAAGAAAGGTGAGACGCCAGAAGAGAGTGTGGATGCTCTTACATAGTATGACATTCCACAAATAAATGTATGGTGGCAGTGTGAACGTGATTCACTTTGATTTTGTTTCACGTCAAATCCAGCTGTGTTCAGAATTGGATCTCTCAGTTTTGAATTATTGTTATGGGTACATATATTGGAGGCCAGCGAAAAAACGTATCAATCGTAAGGCTCTATATGTTTTTTTTCTTTTTAATAAATTAGTTGGGTTTGCATTTTACATAACTTTATTTCGGTGAGGGTCCACTTTTTTATAAATAATTTGATGATTTTATTTATTTATCATAATGTGTTCGGACTACTTTAAAATGCAATAAAGTGAAATGAGTTTAACCATTTCCACTTAATAATTAAAACAACTCTGAACACTCCTTTATTCCCATGTGGCGCGCTTCTCGAAGACTTCTTTTGATCAAATTTGAACGGTGGGTATTAATTTGAAACTCATATATTAGTAGGAGGAAAATTAATAAAAGGTCAACTAAAAAGACTGAAAATGCAGAAAAAAGGGCTTAAAATAAAAAATGCATCCTTAACACTCTAGGCTATAATATATCCTCTTAACACTCTAGAAATTCGTTCATGAAATTTGTTGCACTACCAAAATGACCGGTAAGATTCTCAAATGACCACCTCATGCTTGAAGACCAAGGTTTCCAACTTAGGCATAGCTTACAATGGCCCCCATTCAACATGTAGCTTTATTGACTGTCTCTTCCTGTACTTTTTATAAAACATTGATACTAGCTTATACATATCAATTGAAACTATTTCATAAATGATACGCGACTTGAAACTAATCCAAGGAATACATAAAATAAAAATAAAAATAATATCCAGCCCATAAAACGTAAGAAAAAGTTCATTATTGCAAAACAAGAAATGAAAACTTAAGTTCCCGATGGAAAAATACACCATGCCCCCCAAAAAATTGCATTTTTTGGTATAATCATTTGAGATACCTTGTAAGGCTAGCATCACTAGGGCATCAAGTGATTTTATTGTTGAACACATGTCACGATAGGATAGACTATAGTTGGTGTATGCAAAAAGGATGGAGGGGCCTCAAGCCTAAGCACGTGCACATTGACGGGAGCCTTGCAACTCGCGATTTGCACTTGGGCATCTGAGTCTTCAACAATATGCTCTTTAAATAGAATCCCGGAACACTTAAAGCAATCTGTGAATGGCAGGATTTGGGAAATTTCTACGCCTAAGCAATTAAGAACACGAGGCTTTAAGAATGAAATCATTGGGGTTTGTATGAAATTTGCTAATATTTTTGTACTAATCTGAAGGAAATTTAGGGTATTTAATGTGAAAACAATTAATGTGTCTAACTACAATTACAACTACAAGTATGGCATGTGAAAGATGGTAGCTAACAGCTCATAACATTCAATAAACAATTTGTTAGGGTCGTAAATACAAGAGGTGGAATTGTGAAAGATGTGGATCGTGACTAACACACCCAAAGAATGAGAAACATTTCAAATCACAAGAAATTCCTCAAACAAAAACCATGTCCATATCACCAACGCAATGTACATTCAAGTATTGTGTCATCAATAAATTATATGGTTGAAGCATTAGTGAGAACAAGTGACATAAGAAATTGCTTCCTTACTAATTAATTGACGCGGGTGTATTTGGATGAAGAAAAGGGAGACGCCAACGGAGGATGATGCTGAAATCCAAGTTTGGTCAAATCCATCTAACAACCACAACCGTTCTCTATAGCATCCCCATGGGATTGCAACTTTCAACTCCACTATAAACTTAGCAACGTGTATAAATTTGTTTTGTGTTCAATAATTCCTTTATTTTTATGCATTGGCCCATGTTTCTCCTTTGTGCTCTTGCTGCAACCTTTAAATAATCTATTTCCTTTTTCATTAAGATAACTAAATTGATCATGACTGATAAAAAAACCTCCATTCACAGTACGGGGAATGGGAACACTATTCCACTCCTAATTTGGTATTATGTCTTTCTTATCCAAAGACCCTGACAGATTTTCATTATAATTTTTGAAAATAAATCCCTGGGACAAGGTTATGTGAGAAATTCAAAAAAATATTTTTTTATTAAACATGTTTTTACGTACTTGTTCCTTCTGAAACCAAACGCAAGTCAAAAAGATCTTGGTTGAGTATTAATACTACTTTTCTACCATTAATATTGACCCTGGTTTTCTGCCAATAAGGATTTTTCGGGTCGTGGGAACTTTATAGTGTATGAATTTTAAACACAATGTCCATGAATTTAAATTAATATTCATGGGTAGTATAAAATGTTATCATCCCTTTGAAATGTTGATATAAATTTTGGTTTTTTTAATTGGATTAGTAAAAATAAGATATTAAATGTTTTTGAAGGGCAATTTTAAGTTTTCACTTTTGGGATAGGATAGAATCCTTTGGAAGGACTGGGGAAGATTCAAATTTGAACGTTGGTGTTGAACCCAATTCATAATGGCGCTCAATAAACACCCCACAACAATAGTACATTTAATATTGTTGTTGCGAGATTATAAACTGTTACTACTACGTGGTGCATATTTAACGTCATTAGTAATGGTGAAAAGTCAATAATAACCAAAGAATAATCCAAGAAGAGTATTTCACCCCACACAAACATATAACTTACTATGGACACTAGAGATTGTGAAACGAACCCAATGTTGAAGCTAGACAAAAACATTTGGATGAATTAAATGCCTAATTAGGCTACATTTTTATTTGTTATGTAGTGATGAAGTCTTGATAAGGATAAGCTTAGAGATTTCATCTGCCATTTTGTACAAGCTAGATGGCCTTTTGTGAAATCAAGTCCTTGTGTTTATGGAAACCTATGATTTTTTTTTGAATCTCGTTGATATGCCATCCTTTCTGCTACTTTTGAATCCCTATGGAACTCTTCGCGACTCGTAGTGGAACAATTGAAGTATATTCCAAAGACGACGTGGGTACTAGGAAATTCATTTCAGGAACTCAAATATGAAGAAGTAAACTCAATGAAATTGATAGCCCCGATTCGTTTCGTTAGTCATCTCATACCCCTGGCCTTCCTGGACGGACATAATCCAAGAGACACATACTTAGTCCCAAATTTGTGGAAAACCGCAAACTGTACGGATTGGATGGATATGAAGCATTATATCCGTTTCCTTTCAAAAGTCTTGTAGTTCTTTCAAAAGAACAAACTCATGAGATAGCTCTTGGGTTGAAGGCAAGTGGATGCTCCTTCATATGGGTTATTTGGCCATCTCATTCTAAAGATGGCATAAGCAGTTACAAAAAATTTCCCAATGGATTCCTTAACGAATTTCCAAACAAGGACTTGTTGTTCCATGGTGTCCACAACTACATGTTCTTTCTCATGAATCCATGGGTGCATTTATGACAAATTGTGGATGGAACAATACCCTTGGGAGTTATTGGGTGAATTTTGATCCACCCAACAGTTGGCATCGTTTGTCAACTTCGACAGGTAAGTGGTGTTTCTGCGCACATGTGGCCTATGGGAGCTGTTCCATTGCGTCCAGAGCGCTGTTTCCATTGGGAAATAGTTTTCGTTTCATCGAAAATTGTTTCTGTTTGTTCCAGAAACACCCATTTCGGCAAATCTGAAGGTATAATGTTACAGTGACAGATTTGTTTTATTTTTTTAAATCTCTCATATTTTATCACTTTTATTATCAGATTGTTGCTCTCGCAACTTTTTCTCCCCGATTTTAATTTTTTACTTAAACTCTGGGCCCCTCCTCATCAATTTTTTGCTTGGTGATTGTTAAAAGCTTGATCCTCTCTGACATATCTTTTTTCGTTGCACTTTGAAAATAGATGTCCGCAGGTTTATATGTGCCTCGTTCTTTTTGGTCTGAGTCATGAGTGTCTGTTTTACTGGCCGAAGAGAAGGAAAAACTTTGTTCTTTTGAGTTGCCTTTCTATGAAGGAGCGAACCTAGCTGTGCCTGAGCCTTAAAGCGGTTTGAATCCTCGAGTTTTTCTATAAATCGGGACTCTTTTGTTAGATCGGAAGCTGCGAAGTTCCATCTCATCCGCCATTGTGGCTCCTAGATCATTTTTTTTTCTTTTTCGCCCGAAGTATGATCCATCCGACACCCGTTTCGTTTGGTTTAAATCGCTTGTCTATAAGTTTCCACTCGCCCGCCGTTGCGGCCGGGAGGAGATAGTTGGCTTCTGATTCAAGTATCATTCGACGTCTAACCTTGTCTTCCCCCGCCCGAACTAAGTTTTTCCATCTCGTCGCCTGTCTCCGGCCATTGTTCCGTCCGTCGTTGCGGATGAGCCACCCTTCCTGGTTCCCGAAGCACTCTTCCCCAAGACCTCCGATTCTCACCTTTTCGCCCGTGTTTTCGAGCACCCAGTCCTTGTACTCCTCCGCCGTTGTGACCCCTAAAGTCTTGTCCCATCCGATGCATAAGCTTGCTGACCGTCGATTTATAATTTTTCCACCCCAGGCTCAAGCGAGTACTCGCCCGGATGAACCAGGCTGGCTTCTTGTGGACTTATCATTCTGATTAGAAAGTTTAAGTGCTTAAGATCTCAGGTAAAT
>LPNX010884586.1:131035-144222 GCA_001517045.1 Pseudotsuga menziesii | reverse complement strand
AATGTTCTAGTTATGAAATGTTGTTGCCATTTTCTTTATATCAATGTGTTGCAAGGCATTCAATCTAGAATATAAATCAAATACCTATAAAGGATATATGTAGAATATAATAAGATCTAATTCACAACTTTGGAATTTTCCACGTCTAAATTATCTTCTAAAGCAGAGTGTTACTCTAGAGAAGATGCACACAAATTTTCCAATTCATCCTGAAGTCTCTTGTGTCCACCCTGTAGATTACTAGTATGTTATGTTAGAATTGTTTCATGGCTAGGTTGTGATGATACAAAATGTGTAATTCATTGGAGCAGACATTTCATATTCCCAAGCCACAATGAAAACATGTGTACCTAATAAGCTATGAGTTACATATAATCTATGATCTTGGACAACTAAAAAAGGAAAACATACTTTGATGTAATTCCCTTCCTTGTGTACTGGAGGGAGAAATTAATTGGGATTGGGATAAAATACCTATATTTCATTGAGATGATTCCCATAGAGATAGACCATGCCTTATTCCAAGACACACATAACTTTAAATAATGGAGTTTAGCATATATAGGGTCCCGATATATCTGTATCTATCGTACACTACAAAGTGTTTGGAAAGTGAAAGTATATGGAGAACTATTGGTTCATTGTGAGAGGTAATTTTGAGCTTTAATGGTTATTTTTTTATCCCCCAAGCCATGATAGAATATGGGAATCTAATTATCTTGGGGTGGGTACATGATCCCAAAGTCTTTCCAACTTAGAATGGAAAATCAACATAATGCTTAGCGTAGGAATTCCCCTTCTAAGAGATCTAAATACTATAAGGTTATGAGTAAATCTACAAGGAGGATATTGTTATCTCGGTCATATCTCTGATGTAAATCATTCTAGTCTAGTTTGAAAATGTCTATGCTTTGGTCATTAGCATGGTTTACATAGAAAAGTAGAAACCTCCCTAACTACATGTTTATTGTGAGTACCCAACTTTTAATAGACAATACACATGCTTGGAATGAACACTACAAGAACAAATAAACTTACCATCATAACAAATATGTGCTCCAATCAAGCTCAATGGAATTCCTTTAATGGATTATAAATTGCTTTTCTTTTACTTCTATTCACTTGTTTTCTTATGGAAATAAATAAGGTTTTTTTCTTTATTTTTGTTTGTGGAGCTAATTATGTCGTTTAAGGATTTCAAGTCCATTTTACACTCTTATTATATAATTAGTCTATAAATCCCCTTAATTATGTATTTTGTAGCCATTTTTTTTGTGTGTAGGACATCACGTAGTACAATGGCCAAGGAAATCTCAACCTAGACCATGATCTATACTTGTGTCTAAAAAGAGGGAACACATATGTGATTTCATGCATACAATTTTCTTCTACCTGACACTAGAAATGTACTTACCATAGGTAGGTTATTATGTTATATGGGTTTTCAGCTCACAAAAGAAGTGGTTGTAGTATCAATTTGAGCAATCGCTAAGTCATAATAATTTGTTGCATGTCTTATTGCCCCTGTTTCCAGTTTCAGCCAATTTGTTCCTTACAAGATTCTATATTAACAACCCCAATTGAATGATCTTGGAAATACGTAATGTGTAATTGGTTTTTGGATGTTTTCATAGTGTCCAAAACAATTAGTTGAAATTCAATATGGAATAACCAATTTTTTATGTATTTTTCTTCACTATAGAGAATTTGTCATTTTCATGGAATTCCAAAAATTATCATACATGTTAATTTGCCTAGCCTAGAGTGCTTACTATTTTCCTCCACAAGTTAATGTAGGAAGGTGAAACTCATAGCATTTCATTTTTGGTCTTGTAATTGATTTTCTATGTTATTCCGAGTTGATTAATAGCTTTCACAATCTTTTATAGGTTGTCTCTATTTTTAATCTATACATTTGATGTGTGGCTAGATATAACATAGTCATGGAAAAACAAGTAAATATAGAGGAAGGAGTAGGGGCATCCCTGTCACCATCAATCAATATGAAGGATTAAATGCAAAGCCTAAAAATGTCATCCAAAGAATTGAAAGAGGGCCCAAGGGGGGCAAGCGATGAGATCTTGGGAAAACTTCAACTGCCCATAGAAACTCCTCTAACACTTGAGCATCGAAAATTACTTGGTAATGGAACATTGCTGAGAAACATTAGAGTGGAGAGATTCCAACTTAGAGATCTTGTAAAGATGGGATAAATTTCATCCCAAAGGGATTTGATTTGCATATAAGTTGCATTTACTTCTCAAAATGTAAAAATTATATGCTACATATTTTGGGTTTTATAAATGTAATAAAAACATTTATGGTATTCTTCACTAAAAAATATTCTTCAATTTCATTGTATGGCTCACCAATTTGTGCCCTACTTATACACAAATAATTTCATAAATAAGTTTTTGCTTAAGGTAACTATTTAATGCTATTAAGCACTTGTAAGTTTGACTTATTTGAATGATTTCAAGGCTAAGATTTTCTATTAAGTCATTTGGTGTACATTACTAAGTAGACTCAAACAATGTATCTCTCATACTAAATCTTGCATGGTATCAAGGTGGTTAAGCTTGTTACCAAATAACACTTCCAAATTAGCATTATTTGATTCTTCTTTTCTATATTTTCTATTGACTCGTTTAAGAACCAAGGTGACTCATAACTACATTGATTCTATTTATAACAATTGGTGACTCCACTTAGAAGTATAGAAGAACATCCTCCCTATTTAGAGATTAGTCCTCTAGCAAATCCTATTGTTTCAACTTCTAATAAATATAGAAGAACATCATGTACTTTGGAAGGGATTTTTCCTTCAAAGATTATTTACTATGGCCTAGTTCAGTTAATGATGTAATTACCGAGTCAATAGGAGAGAAAACACACTTAGATGGATCTTTTGTGAGTGTGATACCAATAAATAAATCAATCAATGAAAGCTAAAAAAGGGAGTAGTTCAAACATTTTATTATCTTTTGGCTAAATTCTTGGCACTTGGTTTTCTTTAGCTCACAAATTGAAGAAGCTATGTATTAGAAAGAAAACTTTATAACACCATAGTTGTGAGGATGACATGCTTTAATATAGATTGTGTGAAGTGGAGGTATGTTTTGTACATATGAAAGAGATCTATACACTCATAACAATATTTACTTAAGTTATATATATTCTGTAAGAGAGAGAGGGGGGATTTTATTAATGGGAGGATTCTCTAGTGATTCATTTAAAATGATTATTTGTCTCAAAATGTTTAACATCCTTTAGGTGCCCAATGTAAAAATAACCAGTCCCTTCTCTTCATATATTTCACGACAAGTTCACATTACTGTAACATAGACGCACTCCTTGGTTTAGAAAAATGTTATTGAGGACTTGTTTAATATTTCCCTTGTCTCCTTCTCTGATAAAACTCTCCTCGGCTTCATTAACCTTCTAGTTCACACTTTTTCCTTTTGGGGGAGTATTAATTCCTTAACTCCTAATAATATATTATATCATTGGGGACTTGGAAACTTTCCCTCACTACAACTTCCTTGTTGCTTCCATGAGGTTGTGGCCATCCCTATTAAGCAAAACCATCTTTTCCATCCTTTAACTCTCCAACTTCTTAATGCCCTTTTGTTTCGTCTTTCTCCTTTGTGGGTTTTCTAGTGGATAACTTAGAAAATAATCAATGCCGGGCTCAACATGCCCTTCAAGGACCCTACCTAGCCAACAAGAGGAACCCATGGTTGCCTAATATTGTCAACTTCTTGCAAGAAGTTCCCAAAATACCCCCACCTGACATTGCCTCAAGATGAATCCACATTTTCTCTATGGTACTTAAACAAAATGAGGAATTTCAAGGATGTGGACATCATGCTCAAAGGATTCATGAGAATTGTGTGAAAAAACCTCATGACTTCCATTGTTAAGTTCAAGGCCAGAAGGATCAAACCAATCCATCTTAGTACCTTTAGGCATGATCTTATCATCATGTATGGGTTGAAAAGAATGCAGAATCTTATTGATAAACAGTCCTTCAATTTGGGTTTTAGGAATTATATATATATACGCGTGTGCTGATGTACACATGGTACAATATTTCACGGATATTGTGTTTTGTATAAAACAGGATGGCCCTGGGATATATTTTTGAATGAGTATTTGGCCATAACTGACGATTGCATTAAGGTGAATGCATCCCATTCAAGATTCCAAATGGATTGATGCGTTCTAGTCATACTAACAAAACTGTAGGATTTACTCATATTCCAAAATTCCACTTCAAATTCAAGATTCCATTCCAAATGGCGTAACTAAGTTAATAATTGAATAATACTAATTGGGTTTCAAGGCTGTAATATCATAAATGAAGCCATAATGGTGTAACTGAAATAATTCATTATAATGGTTATGGGGTAGATCCTGTCATGTTATGCTAGCCGACATAAATAAAAAATACTAAAAAATAAAAAATGGAAAATATAAATTACATATCGACTTAAATAAAATATAAAAAAATTAAACTAGCATAAATCCATTTTAAACCTAGATATATCACGTACTGAGAGGAATCCAAATGGTAAAAAAATGTACACCTCAAAAAATTGGATCCATCTCGGTGCTTGATAAATCCGGGTTTAAAATGGATCTATGCTAGTCATAATTGAATTAGGTAATGTGATATACAAAGATTAGCAAAGAGCAGCGAGGTGGAGGGGACTAGGGGGTGACATTGTGTCGTAGTGTTGTTGGCATATATTAGTTGGTTTAAAAATATCAAATGTCATATATAGTTTTATAAAAATAAAAATAAAAATAATTTTCATAATATTTAAATTTTGTTGAAGTTTTAATATTATTGGTGGAAAATGATAGAAATGGAACATAATTCCCTACTCCATTGGCCTCATTTTTCATACATTAAAATAATTTTAAACACAAATAAAAAAATTAAAATCATTAGAAATTTCCATGTCTCTTTGCATATTTAGACATCGAGCGTCAAGATGCTAACACCACCTCACATGAGTGGTGAAAAATTAATGATTGCAGCCTCCCCTTCAAATTATGGTTTATACCCTTGCATCTTATGTTTGGTATTTGTGGTCTTTGTGGTTCTTGTAGGGATCTGCTACTCTAGAAGAGGAGAAGAGAGCAAGTAACAACAATAATTGTTGGATCCTTTTGATTGAACTCATCTTGTATACCACACACAAGTGTGA
Organism: Pseudotsuga menziesii; assembly: GCA_001517045.1. Lineage (NCBI taxonomy): Eukaryota > Viridiplantae > Streptophyta > Pinopsida > Pinales > Pinaceae > Pseudotsuga > Pseudotsuga menziesii. The sequence continues at coordinate 139,006 of LPNX010884586.1, read as the reverse complement.
AGATGAAGGAGGAGAGTGTCTGATGTAAGAAATGAGAATTTAAAGGTGGAAGGTAGAAAGAGCGACTAGTTCAATAGGTTTTGAAGAGGCAATCAAAGATATTCCCCTGTGATGTGGGGTAACCATGCCATGCAATTAAATGACTTCGAGGTTACAATTTTAATTTGAGGCGTGTAGGGTCTAGACTATTCTTATAATTCTAAATGCTAGAAACGGAGATCAAAACTTAAAAGACCAACTTGCAATCAAGGAAGGACAAGCTTGTCACCTGCCAAGTTCCCACTATGCCTAAGTTTATGCAGATATTTCCAACAAAAAATTATGGAGAAATTGTGGAAATTAGAACACCGTAACCACAATTGCAAAGGACATCCAAAGTCTTGTGAGAAGGAAACTCCATTGTCTATGACATGATCATGTCAAGAGAAATGATCTTTCTACAGGGGATGTTGCTAAAGAGAATGACAAGGTTGTCTAAAAATGTAAATATATGGCCAAATCTACGTGTTGTAGAAGCAATCAAAGATGTTTGGTGCTACTTGACACAGGGTTCATAGTTTTAAAGGTCCTCCTTGCAAGAATTCCAATCACCAATATTGGAATCAACTGAGCATGAAGCTTGGGTTATCCCATCATCTACAACAAGGATCATGCTTGGGATGCCCATGTGAGCACATGTTGCCAATTTATTTACTTTTATTCTGAGTTAGCTTAGATTATGGTGTTCATTGTTTCTGATTCTTGTTTGTGTTTTATTTGGAGCTATGGATTTTCTGCATTGGTCCATTTATTGGGTTTTGCTTGGTTTCAATTTACCATGTGATGATCATTAATTCCATTCCCTTCAAAAATTTCTATAAGAAGTAGTAGATCATTGTGGTGAAGCTTGAGGTTTCATATCACCTATGTATTGTCATTAGATGAGGTGGATGATTTTACATTCAAATTGATTACATAATTTACATTTAATGAATCTATTTGTAGGTTTTTGGCATTATCTTAACAACCGAAGACCAGTTAAGAAAAAACCATTGTTTTGCAGTAGTGTGAAAGTGTTTGAAAATCCATTGGTAGCCTAACTTTATATCAACTCATTCGGTGCATTGTTGGGATTATTCAATTAGCATTAGGAGATGACCATATCCTTGTTGGGTTCTAAACTCTATCTTATTTGAGAAAACAAATCAAGTCAGTTTAAATAGGTAGTTCACATTGAAGTTGTCAGTAGGTGATAACATAAGGTAGTGAATGAATTCACCACAATGAGTAGGAATGGATATAAATTTCCTTACCATACATCCTCTTCAAGCAATACCCTTTTCAACTCATTTTTTATTAAAAAATCCAAATGATCATATTTAATTTTAGCGGTTTACTAAATTGTAAATCCATATTGGTTATATCTAATCCATGTGTAGGTTGAGGGCATTATAATGTTCCTAGCATTGACATTTTCTTTCTATGTATTTTTTGTTTCTTTTGAGGGGAAGAAATATTTTGAGTACAAACTCATAGGTCTCTTCTGTTTTCTGGTGTGATAACAAGTTTAAAATTTGGTTATAGATTTCTTGTAACTATTCTAATTATGAAATGTTGTTTCCATTTTCTTCATATCAGTGTGTTGCAAGGCATTCATTCTCGAATATAAATAAAATACCTATACCACATATATGTAGAAGCTAATAAGATCTAGTTCACAACTTTGGAATTTCCCACATCTAAATTATCTTCTGAAGCAAAGTGTTACTCTAGAGAATATGCACGCAAATTGGTCAATTCATCCTGAAGTCTCTTGTGTCCACCCTGCATATTATCAGTATTCCTTGTTAGAAATGGTTTGTGGCTAGGTTGTGATGATAAAAAATTTGTAATTCATTGGAGCAAACATTTCATGTTCCCAAGGCACAGTGAAAACATGGGTGTCTAATAAGCTATGAGTTACATATAATCTCTGATCTTGGACAACTAAAAAAGGAAAACACACTTTTATATAATTCCCTTCCTTGTGTATTGGAGGGAGGAATTAATTGGGATTGGGATAAAATACTGATATTTAATTGAGAGGATTCCCATAGAGATAGGCCATGCCTTATGTCAAGGCACACATAAATTTAAATAATGGATTTTAGTATTTATGGGGTCTCGATATATCTACATCTATCGTACACTACAAAGTGTTTAGAAATTGGAAGTATTTAGAGAACTATTGGTTCATTGTGACCGGTAATTTTCGGGCCTTAATGGTTCTTTTTAATCCCCAAATCCATCCTATAATGTGGAAATCTAATTAGCTTGAGGTGGGTACATGATCCTAAAGTATTTAGGCCCTTAGAATGGAAAATCAACATAATCATTTAGTGTAGGAATTCCCCTTCTAAGAGACCAGTTTAAACTCTAAATACTATAAGGTTATGAGTAAATCCACAAGGAGGATATTGTTATCTCGGTCATATCTCTGATGTAAATATATCTAGGCTAGCTTGAAAATGTCTATGCTTTGGCCATTGACATGGATTACATAACAAAGTAGAAACCTCCCTAACTACATCTTTATTGTGAGTACCCAACTTTAAATAGACAATACACATGCTTGGAATGAACAGTACAAGAAAAAATCAACTTACCATCATAACAAATATGTGCTTCAATCAAGCTCAATGGAATGCCTTTAATGGATTATATATTTATCTTCTTTTACTTCTATTCACTTGATTTCTTATGGAAATATAAAGGTTTTTTCTTTATTTTTGTTTGTGGAGCTAATTATGTTGTTTAAGAATTTCAAGTCCATTTTACACTCTTATTATATGGTTAGTTTATAAATCCCCTTGAGTATGTATTTTGTAGCCATTTGTTTTTTTGTATATGACTTCACATAGTATAATGGCCAAGGAAACCTCAACTTAGACCATGATCTATACTTGTGTCTAAAAATAGGGAACATATATGCGATTTCTTGTGTAAAATTTTCTTCTACCTGACACTAGGAATGTACTTACCATGGGTAGTTTATTATGTTATATGGTTTTTCAACTCAAAAAAAGTGTTTGTAGTATTAACTTGAGCAATGTCTAAGTCATAATAATTTGTTGCATGTCTTATTGCCACTGTTTCGTTTCAGCTAGTTTGTTCCTTACAAGATTCTATATTAACAATCCCAATTGATTGATCTTGGAAATACATAATGTGTAATTTATTTTTGGATTTTTGCATAATGTCCAAAACAATTAGTTGAAAAGTCAATATGGAATAGCCAAATTTTCATGTATTTTTCTTCATTATAGAGAATTTGGCATTTTCATGGAATTCCAAAATTATCATACGTGCTGTTAATTTTCCTGGCCTATAGTGCTTACTACTTTCCTCCACAAAATAATGTAGGAAGGTGCAACTCATAGCATTTCATTTTTGGTCTTGTAATTATTTTCTATGTTATCTTGAGTTGATTGATAGCTTGCACAATATTTTACAGGTTGTCTCTATTTTTAATCTGTACATCTGATGTGTGGCTAGATATAGCATAGTCATGGAAATACAAGTAGATATAGAGGAAGGAGAAGGGGCATCCTTGTCACCATCAACCACTATGAAGGAATAAATGCAAATCCTGAAGATGTCATATGAAGAATTGAAAGAGGGCCCAAGGGGGGAAAGCTATGAGATCGTAGGAAGAATTAAGCTACCCATAGAAACTCCTCTAATGCTTTAGCATTGAAAAGAACCCGATAATGGAACATTGATGAGAAACATTAGAGTGGAGTGATTCCAACTTAGAGATCTTGTAAGGATGGGATGAATTTCATCCCAAAGGGATTTGATTTGGATATAAGTTGCATTTCCTTCTCAAAATGTAAAAATATGCTACATATTCTGGGTTTTATAATATAATAAAAAAATTTATAGTATTCTTCACTAAACAATATTCTTCAAGTTTATTGTAGGGCTCACCAATTTGTGCCCTACTTATACAAAAATAATTTCATGAATAAGTTTTTTCTTAAGGTAACTTTTTAATGTTATTAAACACTTGCGAACTTTTACTTATTTGAATTATTTTCAAGGCTTATATTTTTCTATGAAATCATTTGGTGTCATTACTAAGTAGCAGACTCAAACAGTGTATCCGTCAAACTAAATCTTGCATGATATCAAGGTGGTTAAGCTTGTTACCAAAGCATACTTCCATTGGCATTCTTTGATTCTTCTTTTGTAGTTTTCTATTGACCCGTTTAAGAACTAAGGTGACTCAATTTTACATTGATTCTATTTAGAACAATTGGTGACTCCACATAGAAGTATAAAAGAACATCCTCCATATTTTGAGATTGGTATCCTAGTAAATCCTATTGTTTTAACTTCTAATAAATATAGAGTAACATCATGTACTTTGGAAGGGATTTGTCCTTCAAGGACCATTTACTAGGACCTAGTTTAGTTAATGATGTAATTACCGAGTCACCAGGAGAGAAAACACACTCCGATGGATCTTTTATGGCTGTGATACCAATAAATGAATCAATCAATGAAAGCTAGAAAAGGGAGGAGTACAAAATTTTTATTATCTTTTAGTTAAATTCTTGGCACTTGGTTTTCTTTGGCTCACAAATCGAAGAAGTTATGTATTATAAAGACAAATTTATAGCAAAATACTTGTGAGGATGACATGCTTTACTGTAGCTTGTGTGAAGTGGATGTATGTTTTGTACATATGAAAGAGGTCTATACACTCAACAATATTTAACTAAGTTTTTTATATATATTTTGTAATATGTGATGAGTGAGAGAGAGAGAGCTTTACTAATGGGAGGATTCTTTATGATTCATTTTAAATGAATATTTGTCTCAAAATATTTAACATCCTTTAGGTTCCCAATGTACAAATAATGTGTCACTTCTCTTCATATATTTCTCGAGAGGTTCACATTACTGTAACATAGATGCACTCCTTGTTTTAGAAAAATGTTCCAAACTTAGATGCATTTCTTCGTAAATTATGTTTCCAAACTTCCTGTAAATATTACCAAAGATTGCTTGGAATATAGAAATGTATAACATTTTGAGTTCATCATATTTTTTTATATATTAAATAATATACCTCGGATTCAACTTAAGAATGTTTACCATGGTTTCTAAACACTCTTTTAAGGATTGCACTTTAATTCTTTAAGTTCCTTTCAATTACATTCCTAAATCAAATGCTTGTCTCTAACTAAAATGGGTAGATCTACACATGGGATGTCTCTATAATGAAATGAAATGCAAATAACAAATTCAGTTCTATCTTGTGCAATGTTTATATTCAAGATAACCACACATGGGATGTATCTATAATGAAATGAAATGCAAATAACAAATTCAGTTCTATCTCGTGCAATGTTTATATTCAAAATAACCATCATCAATGTACACCCAAGTCCTTCCTTTAATGCTTGTATGAAAGCATTGTTTTCTGTAATAAATTTGGCGTGAACATATTTATGGCTTGACCTTTAAGATGTGTTATCTCCTAGTCAACAACCTCAATGGTATTCATTGTCCTATTTCTATATAATTAATATAATTCTTAAGATGTTTTAGCTCCTAGTCAACAACCTCAATGGTAGTCAATGTTCTATTTATATAGAATTCTAGAGATAAATATGCACATTTTTATACCTGCCTCAGCAGGTATATTGTAATCGATCACCTTTTGACTTTGGTTGACTTTGCTATTAGCTGGTGTTTTTTGAGGTAGTTTTAAAAAATCAAAACCTGTTTTGCAAAGTATGACTTAGGGATTTGTAAAATATTTTTTTTAATTTTGTTAAAAAACTATTTTTGTCAACAGCTGATTGGTGGATAGAAGATGATGTCAGCCTTGGGATTTGGTATCTGGATTTGAGTTGACATGTGTCCACATGACGTCATAATATTAAAATTAAAAAAATAAAAATTATATCCATTGACGGAGAAAGGTTCGGGCCGGTAAAGAGCAATCCATCCTCCGCAACGGCTACAGAACTGACGGCATCGTTGTGAGCTATGATCGATTCCACGCATTTCCAATGTCGCATTCTCCACATCTTCACAGTTTTGTCCCACGAAACGGAATACAGAACACCCCGTTCTTCGTTATAGGCCAACGAGGAAATAGCGTCTGTGTGATTGATCCAAAGGGCACTATGATGCCTCCGAACCTGGACATAGTTTTCGGGGTCCATTGAACTCAGCATTCGATCTTTCATTGTTGGAAGGGTGCCTACTCGCCTGAAAGCACCGGAATTCTTTCGAGAGCAGTGCCATGCGCGGATTTTCTGGTCCTGATGGGCGCTGAAAACGTAGTTCCGTGCAATCAGCAGGGCCTTGACAGAACCGCTCCCAGCTTTGAAGCAGCCGTATTCATGCAAACTGGGCTGTTTCCATACATGAATGTTTTCACTCTCAGAAACGGTGTAAAGTAGGCCGTTGCCAGACACTGCAAGTGCGTATACATCTCCGTCTTGTCTCACCATCGTAGTTATGCATCCGTAGGATCTCCCGTCCAGAAAGGGCATCAAGTCGGGGGAGTGCAGAGGAGACATTAATGTCCACGGTGAAGGACACGCCGAGCCATTGCTCCACGCCGACATCGCAAAGGGAGAAGCAGGACTGAAGCTCACCGGGGAAACGACGTGCGGTGATAGAAGGCTGTAGTTCGACTTCATACCTGAGCTATTGTTGAGGCCAAAGCTCTCATCTGACGAACGGCTGCTGGTCGAATGCAGGCTTAGATTTGATTGCAGAAAATTCTCGAGCACAGTTCTTTCGCCTTTCGGAGAATCTCCTATCTTTACTAAAAATTCCCTGGAGCGCTTGGATCCTTCTGCGATTCCCATACAGGTCCTCTAAAACATCCAAATTGAAATCAGATTATCTCTCTTCAAGAACTGAAATAAGCCGAGCTGTGCTAATGTGAAGTAAGCAATTCGAATTCGAAACAAAGTGCGAAAATGCAGATGCACATATATTCAGACTTCTTGTAAACCGCCGAGTCAATTCAATACAACCACAGGTGAAACCTTGGAAGCAAAGTTAGAACGCGTGTCTAATATAAGAAACGGGTGCAGAAACAACAGGACCAGCCAAATATGTGTTGGCTGCAGAGAACGTTTCTGGAAAGATCATGAGACAAGTGGTAGAACTTGAACATTTCTTTATTAAACAAATAACAGAGAAACTGCAACAGCGGCCTCTTAAAACGTGCAAACATGATGATATTGGATGCTTTTGTGCAACATAAGCCAACTGACTATACACGCGGCAGATGAACAGTATCAATCATATGGCTTATCCACTGTTGACAAACAATTCCACAACCAAACGTCACTCTGGGATTTTTGGAATTATTCAACGTGACAGCTCAACTATACCGTTGACCGAAATGAATTCGTGGAAGCAGCTTTCACTGACTTCTGGCAACCAACTATACATTCAAAGTCAAAAAGTTTTACGTTCCCGAAACCGCTTTTGATTAAAAGCCATTCCCTAAGTCACCAGAGAATGGCCAGTGGCCACAAAACCCTTTTTACACTCAAGTAGAATAAAATACAATTAAAACGCCTCGCTATTTGAATAAAAAAAACTGTCCAAATTGTTGCTTGAAATTGCTATTTTGGCAATTTACAATTTTAGCAATTTAAAACTCTACTTAATAACTGATTTTCAAGCTACCTAAATCACAAAAATTACAATTTAATCATTACAAATTTCCATTTCTGCAAAAATTGATATACCTGATTCCGCTGGTCATAAAGCCTAAAATAAAAGTAAACAAGTGGAAATAGCAACATAGTTGCTAAGTACCTGCCTCTTAAGAAAAGGATTAGCAGATTGATCAGTTTCTAGAGAAGTTCACATGGTCGAACGATTATGAGTTTTGGGCAGCAATTGTATAATGTTGTGATTGGAGAGTGAAAGATGTTTTTCTAAATTGTTTGCAATCGATTCCATTAG
>LPNX010884586.1:118052-130285 GCA_001517045.1 Pseudotsuga menziesii | reverse complement strand
AATCTTGTACTTTTAAAATAAATTAAATTCATGAATAATATTTATATGAAAAAAATATGTTAGTTATGCATATAAATTAAATTCATTTTTGTTTAATTTAATTTACAAGTTCAAGACAAATAAATATTAAAGGACATCAAATTTTTGGGAATTTACAATGAATCTTAGTCACATCATTCTAGAGTTATTTTATTAATTTTATTTATAGTCAATTTAGAAAAGTAACTCAACCATGGTTATTTATATTGTGCATAAAAAGTAGTGTAGGAGGTGAGTTGTCATATATACCTACCCCATAAAACCCTTAACTCATAATATTTTAATATATCTCATATTTTTGTAGTACATCTCTTAGGAGGCCCATTTTTGACCTCAAATTCTCTCTAATGGCCGCCCCATCGAAAGTACCCACAATGCCCATAGGAATCGGTGGGGGCTGATGTATTCCAACATATTTCCTCCGTACAGAATCATATGGATAATGACTGTATAATCTTATTATCCAGCACATGATGGCGTTTAATGGCAGTCTACAGTTCTCAAAAATAATAGAGTTTCTGTACTTCCACATTACCCATATGAAGAAAATCGGTAATGTCTTGTATGTATCATGTGACGCCTGCCATTTATGGAGATAGATATCCAGTGAATCACCTCCCCAGTCATCATGAAAACCATAATGAAACTTCAGTAAACTCCAAACCTGCTTAGAAAAGGTACAGTGGCAGAATAGATGATCAACAGTCTCGGCCGCGTTCATGCACAATATACAGATGTTAGGTCCAATATACCCCCTTTTACCAAGTGTCTCCCAAGTGAGAATACTTCCGCTGAGTGCCAGCCACAAAAAACATATAATCTTCAAAGGTGCATTCCATCGCCAGATATACAGATGCCACCAAATACCAGTAGTCGGGCGGATCTCATTTATCGCTGAACGATAAATCTCCTTGGCAGTAATTAATCCAGAGGTGCCTCTGTCCCATACCAGGTTGTCCTCAATATCCCTGAGTCGTATACCATTGCGCTCTAGTTCAGCCACATAGTGATCCCAGATGTACGCATCAGCCCCGGTAATGCCAATCATATTGCTATCCAACCAATACCCGCAGTCATAATCCTCCACTCTCCCTGATCTTATCTGATGGAAGTACCAAATGTCCTGAGAATGAATCCACCTAATGATATGTAATGGCAGGTAATATTCAGATTTACATCCATCCACCGGGTCTATTCCGATCAGAGCTTTGTGCCCAGACCCCAATTGCCAGGCTAACCAGTTCTTAATCCTGAAAAATTGCTTGTTGAAACTCCTCCAGAATAAAGAGCCAGATACCTTATCCTTGTGACCATACCTGATCCACTCCTCGACAGAGTCTTCCTTCCAATACTTCGCCCTTAATATGTAATGCCAGAGTCCCGGCACAGTTAAGGCTCTCCATCCCGTCTTGAGAATAATAGCAACATTGAAAAGTGCAATGTCCTTTATATCCCATCCCCCAGCCCTCCAAGGAGCACAGAGTCGCTGCCAACAAACCAAATGGATCTTATTCCTCTGAAGACAGCCCGTCCACAAAAACTTTGCAATCAAATTGTTCAAGCGTGAAATAATGGACGACGGGAACATCCCCATTGCCATCCAGTATACCGGAATGCTCAAGAGTACTGCTTTGATCAATGTCAATCGCCCACCCAAGGACAGCCACCGATTATTCCAATTTCTGATCTTTTTCTCCACTCTGATAAGCAGCCAACTCCAGTCCTTAATAGTATATCCATTAGGTTTCAAATAACAGCCCAGGTACTTAAATCCCTCTCCAATAGTCGAAGACGTGACCGGGATGATTCCCCTTATAGCATCTACCACAATACAATCCTGTTTATGGAAAATAAAACAAGATTTATCCAAATTTAATAACATACCAGATGCACGACTGAAGAGTACCAATAATCTGTTGATCTCAGTCCATTCCGCTACATCCCCAGTCCCAAATATAATAACATCATCCACGAATAGTATATGAGTCAGTGCAAGTGCCGAGTTGAATAGAACACCCTTAATCCTGCCACAAGTCCTAGCCTCAGAAAGTAGTCGACTCAAACCCTCAATAATCAGCAAAAATAATAGAGGAGACAGTGGGCATGCTTGCCGGAGTCCTCTACCACAACCAAAAAATGAAGTAGGTGCACCATTTACGAGCACAGAGAAGTTTGCAGAGGTAATACAACCCATAATCCAGCGAACCACTTCATACGGGAGGCCAATTTGTATCAGAATAAGTCTCAGGAGTCCCCAGTCAACCCTATCATATGCCTGCGATAGATCCAGCTTCAATATGACAGCATCCAAATCCTGAGTCTTAATAGAGTGTAGTGTCTCCTGGGTGATACCCACAGCCTCCGAGATATGTCTACCGTGTAAAAACCCAAATTGCTCCTGAGTGATCCTCAAAGAAAGTAAAGGCTTCAGTCGGATAGATATAATCTTCGTGATGATTTTATATATCAGATTACAGAGTGAAATCGGTCTAAAATCATCAAATGTGAGTGGCTTGTCAATCTTCGGGATTAAAGCAATGAAGGTGGCATTGAGTAATCCAGGTACCTGCCCACTAACCCTTATATCTTCCACCATAGCCACCAAGTCAGCCACAAATAGTTCAAAAAAGCCCAGTATAAATTCCACCGTCCACCCGTCAGGCCCCGGGCTCTTATCTTTCTCAAAATGGTTAAGTACCTCCCTGATCTCAGTAGCATTAATACTTTTAAAAATCTCCATACCCTCATCACGTTCAAAAAATCTGGGAAATTTGCTCATCACCTCCAGCTGTTCCAAAATGTTCCGCTCACCAGTCTCCTCATAAAAACTAGCAAATTTTCTCTCAGCAGCATTACACAGTTCAGATTGTTTGAAGATCTTACCTCCAGTATCATCATGCAATTCCCAAATAGAGTTCCGAATCCTTCTTTGATTAGCCAGATTATGGAAGTACCGAGTATTATTATCCCCATGAGTCATCCACCTTGCCCTGCTCTTTTGTAGTAAAGTCTCCGCCTTAATGTGTATCAGATGATTCCTACACTTGATGGCCTCCGACAGTCTGCTCCTATCCCCGTCCACCCCTGTTCCAGTCATGATGTTCTCATTTAGTATAGCAATCTTTTCTTCGACATCAAGAAGTATCATTCGGTTCCTCATCTTTTGCTTTCTTTCCCAATGAATGACCCGTCTCTTAAGTTCACAAAGTTTCAATAAAAACCTTCTACAATCAGGTTCATGATCAAGATGATTCAACTCAGTCCAAGAGGTCCGAACAAAGTTACGGAACTCCTCCTCCTCCAGCCAAACCTGATTGAATTTGAAGGGGTGGTTTATCTTAATCATATCAAATTCCAGTTGTATAGAGACCGGACAATGATCAGAAAGCTTGGTATAATCCACCCAGGTTCTATACCTGTCAATCTTCTCCAATAACTGAATGCTGATCAAAAATCGATCCAGTCGCTTCGCTACATGTTCCTCACCCTCCCTTCCATTATGCCAAGTAGGCGAAGTGCAGTCAGCAATAGTATCAACAAGTTCCACAGACTGAAACAATGCAGTGAGATGATGCCATAGGGGATCGTCAGTCTGTCTTCCACCCCATACCTCCGAAGGCCCCAAAGTAAAATTAAGGTCTCCACCCAAGATGAGGTTCTCCAAATTTAGTAGTCCCAGCTGCTGCAAGTGATCCCAAAAATATTGCCTGTCTTTATATGGCCCGTAGACATTTAGGAGTTTAAGTTCCCCATCAAAGCCTTTGAAATGTCCTTCCAGTAGTATGCCCCCAGGAGTACAAAAGGATTTAAAACGAGCAAATCGGGGGTCTCAAGCCGATAATAGTCCCCCAGATAAACCATTAGAGTCCGTGGCAGTGACAACCCAGTCAGAACATATCATCAAGAAATTCTCACATGCGACCGACGCAGAGACCATGGTCTCCTGCAAAAAGAGTACCTGTACAGAATGAGTATGAATGTATTCACGGAGCTCCCTTCTCTTGGGGAGGCCTCCCAATCCCCTCACATTAATGGTTTTGATAATCATTTAAGACCCTGATCCAGGGACGATGCTCTAAGATCCCTCGTGGAAGTGTCAGCCGCAGAAAGATCCACACAGCACATTTTTTAATGTAAACTCTTTATGTTACATGTAAATCATTACCATTATCAAATATTAAAATCTAATCAGATTTATAATTATTAATTCCTTCAATTACAAGGAATATAATCTATGTTCATCGGAGTTATATGTTATTATTAATTGTACAAAATTAGACTGCGAATTCGTCGGATTTCGGAGTTCCCTACACATTAATTCCAAATCGTAGAATGAAATCACGCGTTAATTACAAATGTCATTACCATGTTTTCTAGCAACTTCAATTTGCATATTTTTTTTTTATCTGGTCAGCTTATTCTTTGAGTGCGTCTGAAAAAAGCTAAGCATTTCTCTTTATAGTCTAGTGCGAAAATTAAAAAAAGCTAAGCATTTCTCTTTATATTCGAGTACAGAAAGAAAAAAAAGTTGGCTCTAGCGATAAGAGGATTTACTGCAATTGAATAATCCTTTGTGAATATCCATCATATATACGCTATGGGAGTTAGCTATGTTAACATTCTCCCTTTATCCCAAAATTCTGCAAGATGCTTATAATTGGTTAGTGTGGTAGATAACTAGAAAAAAGTGGATGATAACAGGTAGCAAAGGCATATAACTTGTGTCTTACCGATGGTATTCCGCTACAAATTAAATAATTGTGTTAAATTGATTGGTTTATACCATACATGCCATAGTTGATATAGAGCTATGTTTTCAATGAACTCAATCTTCTCAGTGTCTTGTTTCCTCAAGCATTGAGAGTTTGAGACTAAATGTGTAATAAAATTTCATTGTGTTTGACTACATCAATGGAAGTGCATTGTGTCACTAAACACAACTTAATCACTGTTTAAACTGTTACTTTGAATGGGTTTAAATTATCTTGTAAACATAATTTGTTTGAATGCATATGCCTAACTGTTTTTAAGGTAACTATGAAACACGAAGTTTATTTCAAACTTCTATATGAAAATTCGAACCGGTTAACTCTCTAATTTTGAAGGAGATATTTTAGATATAGCTCATGACTACTTGAGCTGAGCTCACCTTCGAAGCTAACTATATTATATTCTAATCATCGATAGCTATTCATGTTATTTTCAGTTCTCAACCTTGTCAACATTCAAATCTATCCATTTTTTATATGAAACGAGGATTAAAACAATTTATTATTATTATGCTGATAAGCATTTAGATATTATCTTAGATTTTGGATTTGCTTAAGTGAAACAATAAGATTAACCCAAGTGTAACAAGTGTACATCAAGGATTCATTTCATAGTTGGTGTATCAAAACAAAAAGAAGACCTTTTAATCCATGGATGATAGTTGCTCAGATGAGTCTAGTGAAGATGAAGAAGCATAAGTTCTATTCATGGGAATATAGAGCGAAAACCCTGAAAACGATTCAGAAGGAGTGGTAGCCCTTGAAGAAGAACTAGTAAGTGCTCTTGAAGAATTAAGGTAGTATAAAAGTATGTACAAACAATTAAAAAGGCAAAGTGACAGGGGTTGGAGAGAAAACAATGATACAAAAAAAATTATTGTTGACTTAAAAGATCAGCTTCAAGAAGCTAAAAAGGTTGAAAACTGTCTAGAACAACATCTCAAGAAAAGAGAGCAAGAATTAGATAAATATGAGGTTGATTTAGTCTTACTTAGAAAGAATATTGATGAAGAATCCTTACAATCAAAATTTGTGAGTAGCTCAAAAACTCTAGATGACATCCTAAGTTGCCAAATATCATCCAATAATAAAACTGGATTGGGTTATGAGAAAGGAATGAAGTCAGAAAAATCCTTTCCCACAATACAAGATGGAAACAAAAAAAGTTATGCTGATGTACTCAAAGACCCAGTTGAAAAGGGAGATAGTAAAAAATCTGATTCTTTTCAAAATGAAAGGAGGACAAATAAAATGCCAAGAAGGCCAGTGACAAACAAAAACATGCAACTCTTTTTGGGTAATTGCTATGTCTGTAACAATTTTGGGCATAAAGAATTTGATTGTAGGATGAACCATAAACATAATAAGAAATCTCCCTACAAGGAAGACAATTCTAGTGATCCTCTAGAAGGAAGAAATCATAATTTCTTTGCACATCTACAAAGGTATGACAAAGAATGTTACAAATGTGGTAACTTGGGGAATATATCTAAAAACTATAAATTGTTGACTCCTATTGAAAAAGGAGCCACAACTAGAGATAAGGAGCAAAGAAAGGATTGGAAAAGAACATAATATGTGAAAGAAACAATTTTAAATATCTCTATGTGCCACAGAAAATAAATATCCGTGGCATGTGGACAATGGATGTTCAAAGAACATGACAAGAGAGCCAAGCAAGTTCATCAGCATAAAAGGAGATCAAAAGGGGAAAGTTACTTTTGGAGATAATCTATCGTCTAAAATAATTGGGAAAGGTAGAGTGGTTGTTAGAAATAAGGTTAAATAAAAAAATGTTTTGTTAGTAGAAATATTAAAACATAATCTCCTAAGTGTGAGTCAAACTTGTGATCAAAGGAACATATGCATATTTGACTCCAAGAAGTGTGAAATCAGAAAGAAAAATTCAGGAAAACTTATTGGGACTGCTGTGAGAACTCCAAGCAATGTATACATTCTAGAAAATGAAGAAAAATGTTACATGAGTCAAATTGATCAAAGTATGTTGTTGCATAAAAGGACGGGGAACTTAAACTTTGACAATATTGTAAAAATAAGTAAGAATGGAGCTATAAGAAACTTACCAAATATCATAAAACCTCCTAACTATGTTTGTAGAAATTGTCTTCGTGGGAAACAAACAAAAACGATTTTCAAGATCAAAGAGCATACAACATCACAACCATTGGAAACAATTCACATTGACCTATGTGGTCCTACAAGGACTAAAAGCATGCAGGGTGAGCATTACTTCATGCTATTCATTGATGATCATACAAGGATGACATGGGTGGTATTTCTCAAGGAAAAATCAGAAGCCTTTATGAATTTTAATTTCTATTAAGCACTAGTTGAGAATGAATCAAATCTCAAAATTAAATGTTTAAGGCTAGACAATGGTGGATAGTTTACTGTAAATAATTCAATGAGTTTTACAAAACTCATGGACTCAAAAGGAATTTTTCATCTCCCAAAACTCAGTAAAATGGATTAGTTGAGAGAAAGAACATGACAGTTCAAGAAGTATCCAGAACCATGCTTAATGAAGCTAAATTTCCAGACTGACTATTGGAGAGAAGCAATATACACAACTTTTATATACAGAACAATGGAAAACTCAGAGTAAATAATGACAAAACACCTTATGAGATATGGTTTGGTAGACTAGCATCAGTCAAGTACTTTAGAGTCTTTGGAAGTAAGTGCTACATAAAGAGAGATGATGAGAATCTTGTGAAATTTGACTCCAGGACAGATGAAGGCATATTTGTTGGATATCCATCCACCCAAAAGGCATACATGTGTTACAATCTAAGATCACACAATATCATAGAAAGCGCAAGAGTTATTGTTGATGACACTAAATCAAGAAAAATTGAAGTTCAAGAAAATGAGGATGATGAAGAGAAAGATGAATATTATCAAAAGAAGGAGTTTATTAAAGAAGAAGAGGAAGATCAAGATTCTCAAAAGAAGGAGGCTTTCAAAAAAAAAGGAAGAAAGGGAAGATGAAGACTCTTCTCGATCTATTACAAAAACTCCATCTAGAAGAATTCAAAAGAATCATCCTGAAACTCTAATCATAGGTGACAAAGATGTAGGAGTTACTATAAGAAGAAGACTAATATTTCAATAAAAAACATTAATATCATTGGTTGAGCCAAATTTTTTTGTAGAGGATAGAAAAAATAATGTTTGGATCAATGCCATCAATGATGACCAGGACCAAATAGAGAAAAACCAAACTTGGGAACTTGTCCCGAGATAAAATGGCATGAACGTGTTGTGCCCCTACTCAACAGCTTTAAAAAAACATTATTTCATCGAACAAAATTGTATTTTGTTTTGATGAAATGTTTGAATTTCATATAGCAGACCTAAAGAATTGACAGCTACTGAAATGATGACATTCCAAAAGCTACTGAAACAATGAAATCAAATGTTTTTTTTAAGAAAACCTTTGCAAACTAGGGATTAGTTGACAAAATCACTACTTTGGAATTATTATTTTGAGTGGATTTGCATTGAAAATCAAGGGATAAGTGTTAATAATTTGTCATAACCTAATATTGAAATCTTATCCAAATATTTATCATTTGATTTTATTATGTGATTTTGTTATCATAAATTTTGATAAGGTTTTGAAATTAGAAGGTTGATTATTGTATTTTTTGGCACCTTATCAAAGTTTATTCGAATTATATTCCCAAGGCTTTTTGTTCAATCTATGAATTACACATAACACAACCTTATTATTTGGTCTTGATTTTTATGATGGGCTTCATATGTCATCTTTATTGTTGCATATAAAGATCGAGGTTGATATTATGGGTTATGGGATTTGTAGTTCACGTAGCATGTCTCCCATTCCTAAAGGTTGAAACTATTATACAATAAGGTTGATATGTTATTGCTCTTGGTCCTTTGTGTATGAAGGTCTTTTCCAAATTATTTTTACATATTCATGATGGTCACATTTTATACACTGGTTTAAATTGCTTATGTGAGACTACTCCTTATAATTCGTGGTAATTTTTGTGTTTTCATTAATTATTGATGTTTTCAAAAATTAATTTATTCAAGGAATATATATTTGTGATATATATGGGGCCAAAGTGTATACATTTTTACGAAAGGAAAATTCCAACTCTTGATTTGTTTTACCTTCCCGAGAACCTTACCATTGTCATAATGTAATAATGATTTTTATAAATAAAATTTATGCATTTTTGTTATTGGTTTGAAGGGGACGATTGATACAAAAATGATTATGTAATGATTATCCTGCAATATTTTTCTTTATGAACAGGTAGTACGAGAAGCCAGCTCAACGATTTCAATAAAATCAGGATGCCATATACGAAACATGGATTACAATCAACCAACGCATTAAAGGAGATTGACGCGTTACTATCAGTGCAAAATTGTGAAAAGATTTAATAGATTTCCAAGCCGATACAGGATACCTATTTTCATAATTGACCAGCATTCTGAAATGAAGATTGAGGGTTTGACAGATAAGTGAGGACATTGGAGCTTGGGAGTTGATTAAAGGATAAACTCGAAAGGACTTTTGTGGAGAGTTTGAAATTACCAACACAGCTGGATTGACAGCCATGTTGCTTTGTTATATGATCAACCTCACGGTGGTCTCAAAGAATATTTGTATCAGATATCACATAGTTCTCGAGCGATTGCTGAATTTATGATAATCTATCAATGAGGTAGATTCTCCGGAATGGAAGAAATAATACTGATTATGTGCGAGATCCTTGCCCAAATCTGCATACTGAGTTGTACGAGATCAGTGAGTGGTTTAGATCTCATTGCATGATTTGTTGGTGAATATTATGAGTATGCGATCAAATCGGTGGGAAGACAATCCATTTTTGAAGGCAGGGTGAAAATAAAAAACAAGCAATTGATTGATGAGAAGGATCGCTATGCTAATTGTTCACCCAGTTATTCAGGAGGAATTTTTGATCTACTGTTAGATAATGATTGCCTACTCACTAGCCAGTTATCACTGGATTGTTGAAAGGAACAGGAATTATTTGTTAAAACATCACGTAGAGGAAGGATCAAAGGAATCAATTCTCTTTCTATTATGAGAAATCATAACGGATACAGGGAATATCTCAACATATAAATCCAGTCGATCAACTTACCCAGTGAATAAAAAGATCAGATATTTACCATGAAAACGCCGTAACAAAGGGGGAGATCTATTGTTTATCTTTTTATTTATTGTTTTTCTTTCTGGGTAAATTTAAGAATACCTTTCTTTATATCTCTAATATTTACATTGATTGAATCTATTTGCAGAGATTATTGGAGAAGGATGCGCAGAAGAAAACCCTATCCCAATAAAACAAACTTACGTTTTAACTGGTTGCCGAAATCGTGTAGCTAAACTGATAGGCATTTTTCTGGGCCACATTGTGAGCAACTGGAGATAGATATAAAAAATCCGCCACATGGGTTTTCTCCAGAACGGACCCATTTAGCTGTACTCGGAGAGATTTCCCCAGAAACTGAGGGATTCTAAGAGATTTTTGGGATCCTCTTGAGCACGATTTTTGCAGTTGCGGCCAGCAAAGAAACATATTTTCCAGAAATTCGCCAGTGCTAAGCTTAATTGGGATTTCATTGCTTCTGACTTTTGTTTATTTAAGCAGAAGAAGAATTTGATTGCAGAGGGGGAGGGGGCACTCAACTGAGAGATTTCTCTTTCAGATCAAAATGTTGTTGCCAGGAATTAGTTTGGGAATGCTCAACATGATTGAAGAATTTCTTTTTCACTGTTCGAAGAGCAGACCAAGAGCTGGAGCTGGGGGGTTGATAGTTTGGGAGAAACAGAAGACAAGACTACTATTTGATTTCCCTGTGACTCAAGACAGTTTGTTGTCAGCCGTTACAGATTATTAAACTGGTGATACATATATATGTTTACAGTATTTTTACTTTGTATATGTGTGTATTGTATCGCTTGGTCTTGTTGTTTATTTTTTCCATATTATTAATGTTTGCTATGATCTCTTTTAAGAATTATGCAAATATATGTTATATAATTTTCAACTTATACTGATTTCGATTTATTGATGTTTGACATCATATCATATGTGGTATATGCGCCTACTATATGATCTTGTTAATTTCAGAATTTCTTTTGAATACTTTCAGGATTATTAATGCAATAGTTTCATTGGTAGGTTTGATATCAGGTTAAATATTCTCTTTGCTCCCGATCGGGATAAGACCAAGAACAAATTAATAGTTGTTTCTTGTAAATTATTTTATGAAAAACAGCCATTGAATCAGATGTTTATATTCATATCACATTCAGGTTATTTTCTGATTTTTGTAATTAATGTATATTTGTTAATAATGCAATTTTGTAACTCATTTAACATGTTAATATTTGATTAACTTTTGATTATTATATTATAAGTTAAGTTAATTGAATAGATTTAGTTCATAGATTAATTTAATTATATTACTAATTCATTAGTAATCAGATTAACTAGTTTAATTTGTACATTCGTAGGTATTTGGTAGATTTAATTAACCAGAACAATAGCGTTAGTTTTATTTATAGACTTCCAGGATAACAGAGCCTTTAAACCTGTCGGGAACAACCATCTCAAACAGCTTGGAGCCTGCTTTAAGGATCTCGGTCTGGGTTGTTTTCCCCCGTTACGTGCATAGTCATTTATGCCCATCAACAATGGCGTTAGAAGGAGGGCCTGATCAGCAAGAAGGCCATTTTGAGTTGGTTGATTTTTTATTTCATTTTTTATTTTGAAATGGCTAATATAATTGATTTAGATCATGCTTTCAAATTTCATACATCTAGCGAAAGTTTTTCTCCAGAGATGTCTAATTTCTTGCAAAGACTGAGCTTCAATGGAGAAGGTAAGATTTCTGCCTCTCATCAACTTTCAGTATTTAATTCTTTTTGTGATTGCATAGATCTATTTGATGAGGTTGAGAAATGCAGACTTTTTGCAGCTACTTTCACAGGAAGAATTCTATGTTGGTTTGCGTTCTTGCCAGCAAAATCCATTGATTCATGGGAACACTTCAAGGAGTTATTTCTTAATGTTCATGAGGATTATAACTACAGGAAACTTGGATTTGAGTTAGAAAATCTTCGTAGAAATAAAGATGAATCTCTTGATGATTTCTTTTCCAGATTCATGTTAATATGTTGCAGGTTTCATGAAAGACATCAGCTTTCTGAAAAAGACAAAATGGATTGGTTTCTTTATCTTATCTCTCTCTCTGATTTTCATGATTTGGAAAAGAATGAAAATTCTGCAATAGATAACATGCATGTTAATTCATTAGTTGAAGATGATTTAGAATCTATTCTTTCTGATTCCACTGCTGAAAATGGACAAACCATAGAATTTTATGACATGC
>LPNX010884586.1:99613-113399 GCA_001517045.1 Pseudotsuga menziesii | reverse complement strand
TGTGTTACAGCTCCATAGTCAGTCTCCATTGTTGATAATTTGCATGATCAATTGTTAATTGCTGTGAGTGAAATTAATCTACTGCAGGCCTGAATTTCTACAGCAATTTCAAGAACAAGAGAAAAAGGATGATGATTCAACTTTTACATTAAGCGATAATTTCGAAACTCTTGTCGTTCACAAGACAATGGAAGATAAACCAAAAATTCTTAATTCTTCAACTGAATGTGTTAGTGATGATATAATTTCATCATCTTCCTTTCATGATGAGTTAGTTCCTTTCATTTCTTCACGAAATTCACTAGATCAGAGTTTTACTAATGATGCTTCTGTTAAAGCAGTCAATGAAACAAATCATATCAATAGAGAAGCATTTACCCTTTTGTACTCTAACTCTTACTACTCTTTGTATCTTGATGTTTTTGCTGATCATAGACTACATTTACATGTTAATGATTTTCTAAGGAATACTTCATTATGGTCAGATTTTGATAGGATACAAGGAAATACATTTTTTGAAAAAGAAGAATATTTTGATATCCATTCTGATTTAGTTCGAATTTGTCATGAAGAAGATCATAATTTTTCTACTATCGTTACTCATCAGACTCCTGCATTTTCATCCATTTTATCTTTTGTCAGTAAGGATTATGATTCAATCTGTGATATTGAAAGGGATGCACAATTTATTTATGATATATTGAAAATTAATTTTCCTCAGTGCAACATGATAATCATATTTGAAGATAATGTCATCAATTTTAATCTTCACGTTAAAAGACACAATGACGTATTTGATCTCCAAATAATACCCAAATGTCATTTTGTTCTTTTTGAATTTAGTCATGATGATATTGTGTTAAAAGATACATTTTTTATTGATCCTTTTTCACGAATTTTGAATCATACTTTTGATAAGAGTCTTTTTAGTCATGATTTTCATGAGAAATCTATCTTCTTCCGACTTGATTTTTATGATCCGATTTTTACATGGTGGGAGGAATCATTTATTAAAAGGTTTCCGTGTCATCTTTTATTCTTTGTACATACAAAATTTGATTTAGTTTCTTTTCTTCATTTTGAATTATTCCAATTTCTAATACTCATACATGACTTGTTTTCTCTGGCAGATTTCAAGCTACGCGAATGGCTTCATTGTAAATTTTCATTTACTTAGTTTGTATATATTTTATTTTATCAGTTTAGGTTAGGTTTATAATTTAGAATGATTTATGTTTGTTTACATTGGAATAAATGCAGATATATGGAGTTGCGACGACATCATTTTAAGAATGAGATGACGGCATCATTATCAGGGAAGCAGTTTTTTACTTCCTCTCGTTTTTTTAATCTTCTCATTAAAAGAAAGAACCTTTCATCCTTTTATAGCTGCATACTCATTAGGATTTATTTTGTTACTTTTATTTTTGAATAAAAACACATTAGATTAACATCTCATCAATTATTAATATACAATTTTGACTTAATTGAAAGATTTAAAAAAAAACAAAAACAAAATAGGGATAAAAAGTTTTAAAACATGTTAATCTATTTTAATCTCTCATTTTCTTTTGCTAATGACTAGTCATATGTTGTTTAAACCTATCTTCCGTTTGATGAGATCTTAATTTAACTCATGTGTTATGTGTGTATAATTTATTTTAAAATTTCATTTTCTTTACTAAGAGTTTTCTCGTAGATTTTGAAATCCTTCGTTCTTGGAATTTGCTCAAATAAAACTCATGTATATATTGGTTGTTTCCTTTTCAATTTATTTTTTTAATTTTTCTTTTGATTTTCCTTTTTCAAAACCAGAGAAATGATTCGGATTTGGGAATGTTTTTATGTCATAAAATAGGAATCTGATTATATAAAACATGAAGAAAGCAAGACTTTTAGAAATATGTTCTTATCTCAGAAATTAAAAAAAGAAAAGAAAATAAATTGAACTGTTGCAAACAAAATTACTAGACGAAAACTTTCACTTTATTTCATTTCTTTTATCATTATCCTCAAATTATTAGATTTAATGAATATCGAAGTCACTATTACTAGGAATTCTATTACTTATTTAGAAATCAGTTCTGGGAAAGCAGTCGCAATTTAATAATAAAATCAGTTATCTATAGATCCTTTACGCTATCTTACTCGTAAAGAGTTTCTTATTACGTTCCCCCATTATAAACATGCAAATCTCTTGTAGATGAGCACTTAAATGCTGAGTATGAAACCTTCTTTAAACTTATTAGCTTGGGATATAAGCCATTGGGTAGAATGGGTTAAAAGACGTATCCTTTCGAGGCTATGGACGCCTGCGGGTAGGAGGGCTCCGTCTGTGGCATACTTGGATTCCAAATCATAAATTGTTATATATACAAAAAAAAAAATCTATAAGAATCCGAGGTCATCCCACACTCGTGAAGAGGTTCCAATGCACCTTATCCATTAATAAATTGAGAAGTTCTAAATATTCGGGTTTTATCTTATTTTGGGACTGGAACGGTAGGATGTATGGTTAAAAGTCATCCCTTTCGAGGCTATGGACGCTTCCGGGGAGGGTCATGACTGTAGTATTGGGATCATATCTTAAAATATTGGTCAAATATCAAAATTGCGTTGTATTTCCCAGGACTAATTTCTTTTGGAGTCTTATGTTTTCTGAAAAAACTTAAAATTCGTATCATTTTTGAAAGTAATCTCTGGATAATGATAAAATAAGTGAATCTGGTATTAGTTTGAAATCTAGTCTTATCACAAGGCACAGTTCTTTTATCTTCAGGAAAATGCTAATTTGAATTAAAGAAATTTTTTCTTATCTTGCTACATACACAAGTCTGATTTCATGTTTTCGCAGAGATAACTGTTTCGCCCAGTCAGTCGCCATCTGTTGTGCCCCTACTCAACAGCTTTAAAAAAACATTATTTCATCGAACAAAATTGTATTTTGTTTTGATGAAATGTTTGAATTTCATATAGCAGACCTAAAGAATTGACAGCTACTGAAATGATGACATTCCAGAAGCTACTGAAACAATGAAATCAAATGTTTTTTTTAAGAAAACCTTTGCAAACTATGGATTAGTTGACAAAATCACTACTTTGGAATTATTATTTTGAGTGGATTTGCATTGAAAATCAAGGGATAATTGTTAATAATTTGTCATAACATAATCTTGAAATCTTATCCAAATATTTATCATTTGATTTTATTATGTGATTTTGTTATCATAAATTTTGATAAGGTTTTGAAATTGGAAGGTTGATTATTGTATTTTTTGGCACCTTATCAAAGTTTATTCGAATTATATTCCCAAGGCTTTTTGTTCAATCTATGAATTACACATAACACAACCTTATTATTTGGTCTTGATTTTTATGATGGGCTTCATATGTCATCTTTATTGTTGCATGTAAAGGTCGAGGTTGATAATATGGGTTATGGGATTTGTAGTTCGCGTAGCATGTCTCCCATTCCTAAAGGTTGAAACTATTATACAGTAAGGTTGATATGTTATTGCTCTTGGTCCTTTGTATATGAAGGTCTTTTCCAAATTATTTTTACATATTCATGATGGTCACATTTTATACATTGGTTTAAATTACTTATGTGAGACTATTCCTTATAATTCGTGGTAATTTTTGTGTTTTCATTAATTATTGATGTTTCCAAAAATTAATTTATTCAAGGAATATATATTCGTGATATATATGGGGCCAAAGTGTATACATTTTTACGAAAGGAAAATTCCAACTCTTGATTTGTTTTACCTTCTCGACAACCTTACCATTGTCATAATGTAATAATGATTTTTATAAATAAAATTTATGCATTTTTGTTATTGGTTTGAAGGGGACGGTTGATACGGATATGATTATGTAATGATTATCTTGCAATATTTTTCTTTATGAACAGGTAGTACGAGAAGCCAGCTCAACGATTTCAATAAAATCAGGATGCCATCTGCGAAACATGGATTAAAATCAACCAACGCATTAAAGGAGATTGACGCGTTACTGTCAGTGCAAAATTGTGAAAAGATTTAATGGATTTCCAAGCCGATACAGGATACCTATTTTCATAATTGACCAGCATTCTGAAAAGAAGATTGAGGGTTTGACAGATAAGTGAGGACATTGGAGCTTGGGAGTTGATTAAAGGATAAACTCGAAAGGACTTTTGTGGAGAGTTTGAAAATACCAACACAGCTGGATTGACAGCCATGTTGCTTTGTTATATGATCAACCTCACGGTGGTCTCAAAGAATATTTGTATCAGATATCACATAGTTCCCGAGCGATTGTTGAATTTATGATAATCTATCAACAAGGTAGATTCTCCGGAATGGAAGAAATAATACTAATTACATGCGAGATCCTTTCCCAAATCTGGATACTGAGCTGTACGAGATCAGTGAGTGGTTTAGATCTCATTGCACGATTTGTTGGTGAAGATTATGAGTATGCGATCAAATCGGTGGGAAGACAATCCATTTTTGAAGGCAGGGTGAAAGTAAAAAACAAGCAATTGATTGATGAGAAGAATCGCTATGCTAATTGTTCACCCAGTTATTCAGGAGGAATTTTTGATCTACTGTTAGATAATGATTGCCTACTCACTAGCCAGTTATCGCCGGATTGTTGAAAGGAACAAGAATTATTTGTTAAAACATCACGTAGAGGAAGGATCAAAGGAATCAATTCTCTTGCTATTATGAGAAATCATAACGGATACAGGGAATATCTCAACATATAAATCCAGTTGATCAACTTACCCAGTGAATAAAAAGATCAGAGATTTACCATGAAAACGCCGTAACAAAGGGGGAGATCTATTGTTTATCTTTTTATTTATTGCTTTTCTTTCTGGGTAAATTTAAGAATACATTTTTTTATGTCTCTAATATTTACATTGATTGAATCTATTTGCAGAGATTATTGGAGAAGGATGCGCAGAAGAAAACCCTATCCCAATAAAACAAACTTATCTTTTAACTAGTTGTCGAAATCGCGTAGCTAAATTGACAGGCGTTTTTCTGGGCCACATTGTGAGCAACTGGAGACAGATATAAAAAATCTGCCACATGGGTTTTCTCCAGAACAGACCCATTTAGCTGTACTTGGGGAGATTTCCCCTGAAACTTAGGGATTCTAAGAGATTTTTGGGATCCTCTGAGTACGATTTTTGTAGTTACGGCCAGCAGAGAAATGGATTTTCCAGAAATTCGCCAGTGCTAAGCTCAATTGGGATTTCATTGCTTCTGACTTTTGTTTATTTAAGCAGAAGAAGAATTTGATTGCAGAGGGGGAGGGGGCGCTCAACTGAGAGATTTCTCTTTCAGATCAAAACGCTACTGCCAGGAATTAGTTTGGGAATGCTCAACAGGATTGAAGAATTTATTTTTCACTATTCGAAGAGCAGAACAAGAGCTGGAGCTGGGGGGTCGATAGTTTGGGAGAAACAGAAGACAAGACTACTATTTGATTTCCCTGTGACTCAAGATAGTTTGCTGTCAGCCGTTACAGATTATTAAACTGGTGATACATATATATGTTTACAGTATTTTTACTTTGTATATGTGTGTATTGTATCGCTTGGTCTTGTTGTTTATTTTTTCCATATTATTAATGTTTGCTATGATCTCTTTTAAGAATTATGCAAATATATGTTATATAATTTTTGACTTATACTGATTTCGATTTACTGATGTTTGACATCATATCATATGTGGTATATGCGCCTACTGTATGATCTTGTTAATTTCAAAATTTCTTTTGAATACTTTCAGGATTATTAATGCAATAGTTTCATTGGTAGATTTGATATCAGGTTAAATATTCTCTTCGCTCCCGATCGGGATAAGACCAAGAACAGATTAATAGTTGTTTCTTGTAAATTATTTTATGAAAAACAGCCATTTAATCAGATGTTTATATTCATATCACATTCAGGTTATTTTCTGATTTTTGTAATTAATGTATATTTGTTAATAATGCAATTTTGTAACTCATTTAACTTGTTAATATTTGATTAACTTTTGATTATTATATTATAAGTTAAGTTAATTGAATAGATTTAGTTCATAGATTAATTTAATTATATTACTAATTCATTAGTAATCAGATTAACTAGTTTAATTTGTACATTCGTAGGTATTTGGTAGATTTAATTAACCAGAATAATAGCTTTAGTTTTATTTATAGACTTTCAAGCTAACAGAGCCTTTAAACCTGTCGGGAACAACCATCCCAAACAGCTTGGAGCCTGCTTTAAGGATCTCGGTCTGGGTTGTTTTCCCCCGTTATGTGCATAGTCATTTATGCCCGTCAACAGAACATTATTGAGAAAAAAATGGATTTTCAAAAACAAATTTAATGAGGATGGTCAAGTCACACGAAGCAAATCCAGACTAGTATGCAAGGAATATGCTCAAATAGAAGGTATTGAATTTGAAGAAACTTTTGCACATATGGAAAGACTTGAATCCATTAGAATGTTTTTAGCATTTACATGCTATAAAAACTTCAAAGTATACTAAATGGATGTAAAATATGAGTTCCTTAATGGAGAACATGAAGAATAAGTCTATGTTGAACAAGATGAAGCTTTTCTATTATCATAAAATAGAGATTATGTTTGCAAACTAAAAAAGTCACTATATGGACTCAAATAAGTGCCAAGAGCATGGTTCTCAAGACTGGACAAGTACTTGAAGCAACAAAGTTATAAAAGAGGGTCCACTGACAATAATATCTACATAAAGTTTGTAAACAAAAACATGATCATTGTTTTTGTTTACGTAGATGATATCATATTTGGAAGTGATATACAGGTTCTGAGTGTAAAGTTTTCTTCAGAAATGAAAAAGGAATTTGAAATGTCAATGCTGGGAGAACTGACATTATTCCTTGGCTTAGAAGTCTCTCAAAAATAAAAAGGGATCTTCATCTCTCAAACCAAATATATAAAATACATGCTGGAAACGTTTAAAATGGAAGACTCAATACCAGTTAGTACTCATATGGTCACGGGTTGTAAAATAAGCAAGGATGATGAGTCTTTAGAAGTATATCATACCATGTATAGGTCAATGATTGGCAGTTTTCTATATGTAACAACTACAAGACCATATGTGATGCAATATGGGTCGCCATATTGTAATCAACCCCCAAAGAAACACATGTGGAAATAATAAAAAGAATCATTAGATATCTGAAAGGAACTATGTAGTATGGTTTATGGTATTCAAAAGGAAATGAATTCTCTCTGAAGGAATTTACCGATGCAGATTGGGAAGGAAGTATTGTTGATATAAAGAGCACTAGTGGAGGAACATTTTACTTAGGAAATTGATTGGTATCATGGCTAAGAAAAAAGTAGTTCTACATTTCACTTTTGATAATAGAAACCGAGTATATTGATGTTGCATCATATTATACTCTGTTGAAATTTTATAACTTCAAAGGATATTCTAAATGTATTTTATTGATGTACCCCAAGGAAGATGATATTATTCCTCTGGAGGGATGTTACTATTGTAATTGGTCATCATAGAGTCATGAGGTAAATCCTCCATTGTAAGTTGGGTCAATAGTATCCCAATGAATATAATATAATACTATTTTGAGTCTTCCTAGGTGAAGTCATCCCAGACAGTTTAGTGGGGCCAACTTGTTTAGGGTAAAAGTCAGTTGACATAAAGTGTACAAATAGAGGACTTGTGTTCTTCATTATAACATAGACCCACTCATCAGAGTAGCGCATAGGGGAGAGCGAGAGAGAGACAGATCAACAAGGAGGAGAATACATGTTTTATGGTTTAATATTATACATCTCATACAAAGGAATTTTTGTTGGGTTTTCTTCCCCTTGAGAGTTTCTCAAGATAAATACTGCGTCTATCTTGTGATTGTGTTTCTTTCAGTGATTCTGCATATGCTACTGTTGTGAATTTGGATTAAATACTAATGATATATAGCTTAGCATATGAAATATTAACATGGTATCAAATCTATCCTGAATATGACAACTTTTACAAGGTGAAACTCTCTCTCCTCTCCCTTTGAAAGAAAATAGGTTTTCTGTAAAGTTTGGAATTTGGAATATCTTCTTGCATAGAAATTTGTGCCTCCCTAAAGTGCATTTATTGAGCCCGTGATTGAATTTTTTGGGTGGTTGAATCTTCAAGAAATCCAAACCCTAGTTTGGACCTGAACCAGAAAACCAAAACCATAAATTCTGCAGAAATTGGAACCTCTCAAGCAAGTTTTGAAGGGTGAATAGTTAGGATCTCCATAGATCATTTCGACCAACCAACTTGCCTCACTTAAGCCCATCTCCTCGTAAGTTCAGTTTTTCATTTTGAGAAATTTCAATTTTTAGTGACCTCCTGGACAGGATGGCCCCAAGCACTAAGCTAGAAGTATAGGATTGGTCTCATTAATAAAGAGAATGGTCTTTAGAAATACATCAAGGATGAAGTTGCAGAACCAAAAGAAGATGAAGCTAAGGAGAAGCATGAACAAGACCTAATCAAGTCAATGAGGATCATTGCTGATTCTATCAAACATCACTTGATCCCTTAAGTGTCATCTAAGAAGACACCAAAGCAAATGTATGATGCACTTTCCAGAATGTATGAGGGAAGGAACATCAATAGAAATGAATTTGAGAGCTCAACTGAAGGGAACCAATATGAGTAAAGGATAATCAATTCAATATTACTTCACAAGGGTCTCCCAATTCAGGGAACAACTAAGTTCTATTGGAGACGCCCTTGATGAGGATGAACTAGTTATGATTGATCTCAATGGTCTCACCAGACCTTGCTTGGGATTCATTCATACAGACTCTGAGTTCCAGAAAAGAAAGTATGAAGTTTGGCATAATATGGGAAGATTGCATTCAAGAAGAAACTAGAGTAGCTAACAGAGAAGCTCTACTCAGAGAATATGATCAGGTTCCAGCCATCCATACTAAAGGAAGAAAATAATCAAACTTCAAGAATGGTAGTCATAAACCTTCAAAGAAAAAGTTTCAAAAGAAAAGAGTGAACAATCAGAAGAAAGATTACTCAAAGTATCAATGCTATAACTATCATAATATAGGACACCTTGCCAAAGAGTGTCCATCACCGAAGAGGAACAACAACAAAAGAAATCATGCTCATCTAGCTGAAGATGAGGATGAAGAATAAAGAACTAGGAAGAGACTGACAAAAGAAGAAGATGTAGAAGAATATGTGCTATTCTATGCACTCTCTAGGTCTATAACACCTGTAGAAGATACATGTCTTATTGATAGTGGTGCTTCAAAGCACATGACAGGGAAGAAAAAAACACTGTCAAGAATTGAAGAAAATAGCTCTCCTCAAAAAGTTTCATTAGGAGATGACTATCAATATCCCATCAAAGGTATTGGTGAATCAAGCTACAAGCTTGACTTTGGGACTTCCATGAAGATGAAGGAAGTACTGTATGTACCAGGTTTGAAAAAGAAATTACTTTCAATATCAACACTAGATAAGAAAGGATATAGAGTTCCTTTTATAGATGGACAAGTAATTATGTGGTCCAAAGGAGAGATACTTGAATATGTTGTGGTCATTGGTGAAGAAGAAGGAGGATTGTACAAAATCAAAGGACATCTAGAGACAACTCTTGTCCATGAGACTACTAGCTCAAGTGAACTATGACATAGGATGCTTACTCACATCAGCTACAACGCACTGCCCTATGTGAGCAAGGTGGTAATAGGATTACCAGATATGAAGATTGATCATGAGGAAACTTGCAAAGGATGTGCAAGAGGAAAGAACATCAAGAATCCCTTTCTGAAAAGTGAAACAAAGGATAAAGGTATGTTGGAATTAATTCATCCCGATGTATGTGGTCCTATGCCCTCCATATCGTTAAGTGTGTAGAAATTATGACCAGCAATAGATTAATTTCACTCACAACAAATTACAATTGATCATGCAAAATTGTCAACAATGGAGACTGAATATGGAGCTGTAACACAAAATTATATTAACTCAGTGTACAATAGCCAACCCTGTAATAACATAGGTTGCTGAATATATAGAATACATCAAGAGATCAAATGCATAAGGAGTCATCCAAAACTAGCATAAAGCAGGCTTACCTAAAATAGGCAAATCCCCCATAGGTGTAAAAAGCTGATCCCAAATCTGTCATGAGGCTCACGAATTGGCAAGGGTGCATGGGCGAGCTAATGAGTGGTGGAATGGTAGCTCATACATGCTTTTTCATGGAGTAAAGAGTGGAGGATGAAAGGGAAAGAAAACAAGTTCACCTCACATAGTCTTGCTTTCCTATGTGCCTTAAAACACTGAAAAAGCAGTCAATAAAGCAGAAAAAGCAGAAGGGCGCCTAGGAGGCCAAGAATAAAGCAGATTTGATTCCTAAGGCTTTCCCAAGCGCTACATGAGTCAAAGATGGAAAGTTTGACCTCTATGGATAGGCAATTAGCAACTTGCACATGGTGGGACTCATGGACTAGGCAAATAAGACAAAAATAAATGAATTAATGTCTAAGTGGGTAATACTATGGGTTTGATTATTCTAACACCCCCCCTTAAGCCTGACTTTATGAGTAATAAATAAAAATATAGGTCCTAGCAACAAGGCTTAGTCACCCTTTTACATACTGCAAGTCCATATGAACCAAGGAAAGAGGCAAAACCAACTTGGGAAAATATTTCCTTAAACATGGACTGTAAAACAAAATTGTAGAATCTTGTCTCCACTCATGCTTTTACAGCATGATCAGCAATCCCCAGTAGTGATTTGAGATTTCCGAAGGTCTTCTCACAAAATGCTTTGGTGAAGATATCAGCTACTTGTTCTGAAGATGAACAGAAGAGTAGGTGAATGGTGCCATCATGCACAAGCTCTCTGATGTAGTGCATATGAATCTCAATGTGTCTGGTTCTCTGCTTCTGAACTGGATCTTTGTAGATTTGAATGGTACTCTGGTTATCCCAGTAGATGGTAGTTGAGTACTCAGGTTCGAAACCACACTCTCCAAGTAAACCCTGCAACCATTAACACTGAGTTGCTGCATTGACAACTCCTTTGTATTCAGCTTCTATAGATGAGAATGCAATGGCACTCTGTTTCTTGCTTGACCAACTGATTGGCCCTTTTGCAAGCATGAACACATAACCTAAAGTGGACTTCCTATCTGTGCTATCACCTGCCCAATCACTGTCAGTAAAACCAATTAACTCAAGGTCAGAATTGGCTTTATAGAAAATCCCATGTGTCCTTGTTCCCTGAACAAAGCTAAGGATCCTCTTGGCTGCTTTCCAATGGATCTCATGGGGCTGATCCATGAATCTAGAAGCAACACTTACTGTATAACAAATATCAGGTCGAGTATGTGTCAAATACAATAAACATCCAATCAACTGTCTATACAAAGTGTTGTTTACCATCGGTGGAGAAATATCTTCCTCCAGCTTCACTCCTGAAAGGAAATGAGTTTTGCTTGCTTTGCAATCTTGCATTCTGAATTTGATCAGCAAATCCAAGGCATATTTGGACTGGTGCACCTTGATTCCATCTTTGGTTTGAGCAATCTCAAGCCCCAGAAATTGACTTAAGAGCCCCAAATCTGTCATGGAGAAGGCTTGGTTCATAGCTCCTTTTAGGGAAGCAATCTCAGCCTGTGAGCTTCCTGTAATGAGGAGGTCAGCAACATATAACACAATGATCATTAATGAACCATTAATTACCTTCAGATAGACATTCGAATCTGATTTGCACCGAACAAAATTCAGAGATAGCAAGAAGCTATCTATCTTGGCATACCCAAGCCCTAGGGGCTTGCTTAAGCCCATACAATGACTTTCTCAACCTGCACATAAGAGAATGGTCAGTAGAAAAACCTTGGGGATGCTACATATATATCTCCTCAGTGAGATCACCATTCAGAAAGGAACATTTTACATCCATATGATGTACCTCCCATTGCCTTGATGCTGCAATGGCTAGAGCTAGCCTGATTGAATCCATCTTTGCCACTGGGGAAAAAGTTTCATTGTAATCGATGCCATGAACGTGTGAGTAGCCTTTAGCTACCAATCTATCCTTGTACTTCAGTGGTGAACCATCAGCAGCAAATTTGGTCTTATAGACCCACTTACACTGTACTAGTTTTCTCCCTGGAGGAAGATCCACTAGCTCCCATGTGTTGCTCTTCTGTAGCGAGTTGAAATCCTCATTCATGGAAGATTGCCATATTGGATCTCCTGCTGCTTCTTCATATATTTGAGGATTAGACTCCACCATCAAATAGAATTTTTCAGCAAACTCAGGATCCTTCATGCATAGACCACTCTCAAATTGAGATCTAGTCCTCCTTGGGTCATTGGGATCCCCAGCTAACCGTCCTGCTGCATGTAGTGTCTTGGCTTCCCATTTAGGCCTTGTGGGGCTGTTTGGGTATGCAATAAACTCATCTCCATCAGACAAATCAGAATCAGCATGTTCAACAAACTCTTTACTTACTTCTTGAGGTTCAGGTGGTGAAGAGGCTTCACCAATTTCCACATCTGCAAGGGGTTCTTCTTCAAACTGAACACACCTTTCGATGAAGGATTTTTTTGTGCTCAAATTTATCAACTTGTACCCTTTTGAATCTTCAGAGTATCCCACAAAAATACACTCTTGGCTTTGGGGCTACAAAGCCTTCCTCTTCTCTGTCGAGATTCTAGCCCATGCCTTTGAGCCAAAAATCCTGAAATGGGTCACATCTGGCTTGTGCCCACTACATGCTTCGAAGGGAGTCATGCCATCCAACTGTTTGTGAGGCACCCTATTCTAAATGTAGGCTTCACAGTTGATAGCTTTGGCCCAGTACTTTGGTGGCAAAGTTTTGGCCTCCATCATGCATGTTGCCATCTCCTTCAGTGATCTGTTCTTCCTCTCTGCAACACCATTTTGCTGTGGTGTGTAGGGGATAGAATGCTGCATCTGAATACCTGCATCTGCACAATAGTTAATAAACTTAGACTTGACATACTCACCACCATTGTCAGATCTGAGGACCTTGAGTTTTCTTCCACACTGGTTTTCAACCAAAGCCTTGAAGACTTTGAATAAGCCAAAAACTTCTGATTTGTGTTTCATGAAGTGAACCCAAAAATACCTGGAAAAATCATCAATAAAGGTCAATGCATATTTGGCCTGACTCATGGACATATGAGGGAATGGGCCAGCAACATCACTGTGAATCAGTTCGAGGGGTGCAGAGGTTCTCTCATGGCTGGCTTTCTCAAATTTGTGCTCTGGGTGTTTTCCTACGATACAGCCTTGGAAGACTCCTTTGGAAAATTTTATCTTGGGCAACCCTATGACCATATCTTTCTCACTAAGATCAGACAAATACTTGTAATTTAAATGGCCAAATCTTTCATTCCATAGCTTGCTAGCTTCATTAGCATGGATAAGAAGAGCAGAGGGGTTGGAGTAAGGCAGGAAGTGTGAAAACATGTATACCTTTTGAGCATGATTCGCTACTCCTTTTACAATGATTCTTCCACTTGAGATTTCTGTGATCTCAACTTCATCTGGTGAGAATATGACTTTCTTAGGAGACCCAATGTGGGTCATCTGGTACACTGATAGAAGGTTGGAGGTGAGACCAGGGACATACAACACATTGTTGAAGTTACCATGATCAAGTTCTATCATTCCTTTGCCTTTACTTTCAGTGAGAGAGTCATCTCCCAGTACAATAGATGGTCCTTTTGACATATCCAGT
>LPNX010884586.1:71872-99517 GCA_001517045.1 Pseudotsuga menziesii | reverse complement strand
TTCGATACCACACTGCTTCAGCTACAAAACTAGTGCTTTGAACTTGGAGAAATATAGCTACAGGGATTCAAAGCTACTGGGACTCAGAGAAATCAGCTCATTCTCGATCTAATGTCCCCTCATCTCATCTGTCTTTCCAAAAAGATTAGAAAGCTTCTCCCATACTTGATCCGGTGAATTTAATCCATCGATATGGAAAAGGAGGTCTCGGGAAATACTGAGACATAGGAGGCCATAGGCCTCATCTCTCTGATTGTGCCATTTGATCTTCTCTGCAGCTGCATTGGGCTCTGCTTCTATTGCCATAGTCACCCTGTAGATGCCTTTCGCTCTCAACAAGATCTCCATCTCTGCTTTCCATTCAAAATAGTTGAAGGGAGTCAAGATAGTTTTCTGTGAATCCATAGCTTTAGAAAATCTGTCCCGGCTGTCAGTAGAAGGCTCCCAGTCTTGATGTCAAACCTGCAAAACAATTTTTGATGGAGAGTAACAACCTAAAAGGGCTCTGATACCATGTATAAATTCTGACCAGCAATAGATTAATTTCACTCACAACAAATTACAATTGATCATGCAAAATTGTCAACAATGGAGACTGAATATGGAGCTATAACACAAAATTATATTAACTCAGTGTACAATAGCCAAACCTATAATAACATAGGTTTCTGAATATATAGAATACATCAAGAGATCGAATGCATAAGGAGTCATCCAAAACTAGCATAAAGCAGGCTTACCCAAAATAGGAAAATCCCCCATAGGTGTAAAAAGCTGACCCCAAATATGTCATGAGGCTCACGAATTGGCAAGGGCGCATGGGAAAGCTAATGAGTGGTGGAATGGCAGATCATACATGATTTTGCATGGAGGAAAGAGTGGAGGATGAAAAGGCAAGAAAACAAGTTCACCTCACCTAGTCTTGCTTTCCTATGTGCCTTAAAACACTGAAAAAGCAGTCAATAAAGCAGAAAAAGCAGAAGGGCGCCTAGGAGGCCAGGAATAAAGAAGATTTGATTCCTAAGGCTTTCCCAAGCACTACATGAGTCAAATATGGCAAGTTTGACCTCTATGGATAGGCAATTAGCAACTTGCACATGGTGGGACTCATGGACTAGGCAAATAAGACAAAAATAAATGAATTAATGTCTAAGTGGGTAATACTATGGGTTTGATTATTCTAACAAAGTGGATATGAATATTATGTCACATTTATTGATGACTATTCAAGAAATACATGGATATACTTATTGAACAACAAAAGTGAAGTGTTCAGGAAATTCAAGGAATTCAAAGCCTTGATAGAGAACCATTCAGAAAGAATAATCAAGACACTGAGATCAGATAATGGTGGAGAATATACTTCAAAATAATTTCAAGCATTATGCAAGGAGTTTGGAATCAAGAGGGAACTAACCACTCCCTATAATACTCAGCAGAATGGTGTTGTGGAATAAAAGAAGAGAACTATTATGGAAGCCGTGAAAACAATGATTCATGACCAAGGCCTACCCATGCACCTATGGGCTGAAGCAGCAAGAATAATCATATATGTGCAGAATATATTATCTCACAATGCTCTTGGATTCAAGAATCCTGAAGAGATGTATACAAGAAAGAAACCTGAAGTGAGCCATCTCAAGATATTTGGCTATCTAGTATATGTACATATTCCGAAAGAGAAGAAAACCAAGTTGGATCCTTTTGGAAAGAGGGGAATATTTGTTGGATACTATGAAGTCTCCAAATCCTTCAGGATACACATTTTAGGATTCCATCGTATCGAGATTAATAGGGATGTAACTATTAAATTGAGCACATATATCTGTGGACAAACACACAACTCACAAGATATATCACACAACTTATTCAACAATTGAAGAATGAAACAGTGCAAAAATGGCTTGCAACTATGAATGATTTCATTAATAAAAAAGTAATTAGATGATAAATTACAATGTAATACAATGGCTAAATAGCCACATACAATTCAAGTCCACATGAGGAAATTCGAATTGATTAGGCTCTACTTGACTATAGGTAACTAAGACCTTGTCTAAATCATTATTGGAGGACTCAATAGTTAACTGACCTTGTCTAAATCATTATCCGAGTTCATCGGAGTTCTAAAACACAACTCAAGTGTCTAATTCAGTGTTAACTGAGGCTAACTGACTATGGTAGGTGAGGAATGTGCCTCTCCTACATGCAGCCATGCAAACATAGCGCTAACTGAATGTAGAGGACTATAAATGAATGTAATTGACTCCTAACTTAGCTTAGCTAGTCACCGACTCAACTCAACTAACCTTGGTTGATATCGGCACTCCCAGTGGCTCATAAATTGTAGGGAATGATCTAGGAGGCTCCTAAACAGATGCATGCAAGTGAAATCAGTGGCAGTAGGCCTCAATTAGTGTTCCCTACACTTTAGTAACTGAAATATGTGCCCCAATTAGGCGATGTGGACCCAATGGTGCTAGTGACTAAAAATAGACTCGATGGACTCCCGATTTAGTCATGACTCCTGATTTAGACATATGACCAAATTAGACAAGGGAGGATTAATAATCCTAACACCCCCCTAAATTCTAACTTGGAAAATCTATGGGCCCTGGTAACTAAGACCATAGGACACCCATTACATCAAGTAAAGTAAAGTAACTGCTCAATACAAGGAGCTAGGGAAAAAACCACATGGGAAAAAATCCCCCCCCCCCTCTATCTAAGCAGATAGAATCTAGATTCAAGTTTGAAAAACTTGGAAATATGTTGCTGCAACCTTCATCTCTCTGATGTAGCGAAGCAGTATGAACGGTGTTCTGTGCACAGGTATTCTGGGGCCTGGCATGTAGAATTCTCCTTCTTGTCCCAAAATTTTGTTGGAAGGAAGGAGGAATGTAACCTTTGCCTCTTTTTGGCTGAAGAGGTGTATGATCCACTCTATTCTTCTGAAGGAAGTGTGACTGATCAGACCTTGCCATGTGACATCTTACAGGCAATTTGTTGCATCTCTCTGAAGGAGGTAAGATTGCATGGAATAACGCAAGCTTCTCTGTCTTCTGAATGTCAGATGGATTTCCAGTCATCTTCCTAGCTTCCTGTTTGGAAGTAGGGACTAAATCCAAATATGAGCCTAAATGAATCTTAATCTCATGAACTGATACAACTGGTTCTGCAATACTATGGAAAATGCAAGAGAAAGAGATGGAATGTTTTTACCTTCCCTTTGAGAGTGTACTGGTTCTAAAAAAGGCATGAAGTGTGAGAAATCATATTCCTTGGAGGCATGATTTGCAACGCCCTTTGCTATGATGTTCCTAGTAGAGATATTTGTGATCTCCACTGAGTTAGGACCAAAGATCACTCACTTTGGAGAGCCAGTATGAGTCATCTGGTATACATATAACATGTTTGAAGCTAGGGAGGGAAAGTAGAGCACATATTTGAACCTTCCATGTCCAAGCATGATAGAGCCCTTCCCTTTGGTTTAAAGTTTACTGTTATTGCCCAGCTGAATACTAGGACCATCAAAATACTATAAAGAAGAGAATGATTCTTTGGATGCAACCATGATTGGAAGCTCGAGAATCAATGAGGAAGACATGTCCTGTTGAGCAGCTGGCCTTCAGTGCATGGCCTCTTTCGAAGCAATATTTAGTGTCTTCATTGTCTTCTGTTTCTTCTCTCTGGTCACCCTTCCTTGTGCTAGCAGGTGCTGTAATGTTACGTTTCTTTAGAAGAAGAGTCATTTCATCAATTTTTCTTCTCATGCAGGAGATATCTGGATGAAAGCCCCTTCCACAGTAGGAACAAATGATCTTCCCTTTGCCATTCTTCTTTCTTCTCTTTGAACTTGAAGCTCATTTGACTGCTATTTCTTCATAGGAGACTCATCTCTTTGCTTCCCTTTATCATTCGCTACCTTAGGTCCTCCTGCAACTAGTGCTTGATCTCTGGAAGATCGAATGATCCCCATTTGGATCAACTTGACATGCTCATGAGAGAGGGATTCAATGAAAGCATCAAGAGTGGGAATCTTCCAATTTGGAGTGGTGAGCTTCACTGCTTGAAAAGTTGATACAAAGACTAAGTAGTATGCATTGATTTTTGAGAGAATGGTAAGGATGAGTTGATTATCCTCCTTCTCAACCTTGCATAGCTTCAACTGGAATCTCAGGTTCTTGAATTTTGTGTACAATTCATTTAGTGTTCCAAAGTTGGATGGATGAAGAGAGATGAGCTCATTCTCTAGTTGATGGACCCTCATCTCATCAAATAAGGAGGAAATCTTGTCCCAAATTTCCTTGGAAGTCTTCAATCCCTTTATGTGGAATAGAATATCTTGAGATATTGAGAGAGACAAGCATCCATAGGATTCATCAAGCCTATTCCAATAATTTTCTTTGTCATGATTAAGGATTGGCTCTGCCTCTAACTCCATTGTGAGTTTGTAGAGATTCTTGGTGTGAAGCAGTGACTCCATGTCCTCCTTCGACTAGTGGTAGTTGAAGGAAGTGAGCTGCGCCATTGGATGGGCCATTTTGAATGCAATGAAGAAGATTTAGTTGCTGTAGTGAATGCAGTGAGGAGAATGAGTTGCTTGTAGTGAACGCAGTGAGAAGAACTGATAAGCTGTAAATCACACAATCAAATAGACAAAATAAGGTCGACTACCTGCACATTTCATGTTTTATTCACACCCAACATAATTGATCAAGCAAGCTTGATCAACAAATCCTTAACTCGGGTATTAAGTGGTAAACCTTCTGCTTCTGGTGTAGAGTAGGAATGGAGAAAATTGCTCAAAAAAATGATCCAGCTGGAGATCTGAGGAGGAGAAGTGCTTTGTCCACTGAGGATCTGATACCATATTAAATTAAGCACATAGATCTGTGGACAAACACACAACTCACAATATAGATCACACAATTTACTCAGCAATTGAAGAATGAAAGAGTGCAAAAATGGCGTCCAATTGTGAATGCTTTCATTAATCAAAAGTAATTAGATGATAAATTACAATGTAATACAATGGATAAATAGCCACATGCAATTCGAATCCACATGAGAAAATTTGAATTGATTAGACTCTACTTGACTGTAGGTAACTAAGAACTTGTATAAATCATTATCGGAGGACTCAATAGTTAATTGACCTTGTCTAAATCATTATCGAAGTTCATCGGAGTTCTAAAACACAAATCAAGTGTCTAATTTAGTGTTAACTGAGGCTAACTGACTATGGTAGGTGAGGAATGCACCTCTTGTGCATGCAACCATGAAAACCTAGCGCTAACTGAATGTAGAGGACTAGAAATGAATGTAATTGACTCCTAACTTAGCTTAATTAGTCAGCAACTCAACTCAACTGACCTTGGTTCATATCGACACTCCTAGTGGCTCCTAAATTGTAGGGATTGATATAGGAGGCTTCTAAACTAATGCATGCAAGTGAAATCAGTGGCAATAGGCGTCAATTAGTGTTCCCCACACTTTAGTAACTGAAATATGTGACCGAATTAGGCCAAGTGGACCCAATGGTGCTAGTGACTAAAAATAGAATGGATGGACTCCCGATTTAGACATGAGTCCTGATTTAGACATATGACCAAATTGGTCAAGGGAGGATTAATAATCCTAACAGTAACATTTGATGAAGATACAGCTCTTAAGAAATCCAGAAGGTGTTAGCTTGAAGAAGTACATGAAGAGGATGTACCTCATAGAATGATAGAAGTTGAACCCTCTCTTGAAATAGTAGCATATGAATATCATGATATAATAGAACCTCAGGAACCCCCTACTATGGATATGTCTCAAAAGAGAAAACCTGCTTGGGTAAGATAAATAATACTAGAAGTAGAGAGATATGGAGCTCCAGAAGGCTCCATAAGAACAAGCAAAAGATCAAATCCATACTCTAGTTATGTATCTTTGATGTGCGACCTTGTAGATCAAGAACCTACCAGCTATGAGGAAGCTGCATGGAAGAAAGAGTGGGTGGAAGCAATGATGGAAGAATATCAGTCGATAATGAGGAATGATGTTTGGGACATAGTACCCAAACTAGAAAACAAGAGTGTGGTATCTTCGAAATGGATCTACAAGATAAAACATGTTGATGATGGAAGTATTGAAAAGTACAAAGAAATATTTGTGGCTAGAGGATTATCTTAGAAAGAGGGGATTGATTATGAAGAGACATTTGCTCCAGTAGCAAGGTACACTTCCATCAGAACCATCATGGAAGTTAATTCCATAATGAAGTGGGATCTATAACAAATAGATGTAAATAAAACCCTCCCGAATGATATGATTGAGGAAGAGGTTTACATTGAACAACCACAAGGATTTGATGTTGAAGACAAAGTGACTCATGTATTTAAGTTGAAAAAGGCTCTGTATGGACTGAAGCAAGCTCCTAGAGCTTGGTATGGTAGAATAGATAACTTCTTGACAACCTTGGGATTTACCAAGGGTGAAGTTGATCCTAACATTTACATGAAGGTTATGGATGATGAACCTGCCATACTATTAATGTATGTAGATGATCTATTTCTGACTGGAATATTTTTGAACCAGGGAAAGTATGCAGTAGACATCTTGAAAAGATTTGATATGTTGGATTGTAAATCCATGGCTACACCCATGGACACCATCCTGAAGTTGTTATCTGATGAGTCATTAGAGTTAGTAGACATAACTTAGTATAGAGAGATTATTGGGTCATTGATGTAACTGACAAATACAAGGCCAGATATATGATTTGTTGTGAACGCCTTAAGTTAGTATCTAGTTAAACCTAGATGGGTTCACTTGATAGCTTCAAAGCATGTTATGAGGTAAATAAAAAGTATGATAGATATTGGACTTTACTATGGTAGAGATCATGACTACAGATTGTATGGATATATAGATTCAAATTGGGTAGGAAGTGTCACAGACAAGAAGAGCACCTCGGATGGATGTTATTGTCTGAGATCTGCCATGATCTCATGGCTTAGTAGGATACAATCCAATGTTACTCTCAGAACAGCTGAAGCAGAGTACATAGCAGCTTGCTCCGCTAGTTGTGAAGCGATATGGATTTGAAAACTAATCTTAGGACTATTTGACATGGAGTTGGATGCCACAATGATTCTTTATGACAACCAGAGTTGCATAAAGATGACAGAGAATCCTGTGTTCCATGATAAATCAAAGCACATAGAAACATGATACTTCTATATAAGGGATATGGTACAAAATGGAGCTATAAATATCAAGTATGTGAGTACCAATGAGAAACTTGTTGATGTACTGACCAAGCCTCTATCTCGAGTAAAGTTTGAATATTTTTGT
This sequence comes from Pseudotsuga menziesii, assembly GCA_001517045.1. Lineage (NCBI taxonomy): Eukaryota > Viridiplantae > Streptophyta > Pinopsida > Pinales > Pinaceae > Pseudotsuga > Pseudotsuga menziesii. The sequence continues at coordinate 92,173 of LPNX010884586.1, read as the reverse complement.
GACAAGCTTGGTGTAGTTCAAAAAAAATTTCCTTGCAAGGAGAAACAATGATGATAATACAAAATTTCCTTGCAAGAAGGAATGATGAATATATGGACCCTCTTCAGAAATGAGGAACAAGTTGAAGATATGGACTCTCCTCAGAAAGGAAGAACAGGTCAAAGATGTGAACCCTACTCGGATAAAGGGGGAGCAGTTTGATGATATGGATCCTCCCAAAAAATGGATAATGATGATAGGAATATCATTGATGAAGGATGATAATGAAGCTCTAGTATGAAAGAGCCCAAGTACACCTGGTGAGGCTGATAAGGGTCAACATTCTCTTGTAGATGATAGTATCCTCTCTTGAGGATGGATTTGAAGCAAATAACACTCTGTTTTTTAGAGTGGTCCTTACTAGCTAAGGATGGCCTAGTAGACATTACTCTCACATGAAGAGTACCCACATTCATTTGTGGATACCGTAGTTAAAATTTTCTTGTGAATGATTCTAGATTTCACGTCGAGGATGTCCTATGATGAGTCCTTACAGATGACAGGGTCGACATTTAGGTGTAGTTGAGATCTAATTTGCAGATGTTACTCTCGCATGGTGAGTATACCTACATTTATATGTACATGCCATAGAATAACACTCACTTGGGAGTGGTCCTTGCTTAAATGCTAAGGATGCTCTATGATGAGTCCTCACGGACATTGTAGTACAACACTCGCATGGACTGTTCCTAGCTCTAACAGGCTGAGGATGTCCTATGATGTGGGCTTGCATTTAGGTGTGGTCGAGATATTCTTTGCAGAAAATAATCTTGTATGGAGAGTATGCCTACATGTACATGTAGATATCGTAGTATAACACTCACTTAGGAGTGGTCCTAGATTTGAATATGAGGATGCTCTACGATGAGTCCTTACGGGAGATAGGGCCTGCATCTAGGTGTGGTCGAGATCTACATTCAGTTGTAGATGATTCAGCTAGTCGATACTATGGACCCTCCTTGTTAAGGGGGAGTAGGTTGATGAAGGATTGTATCATCCTTGAACATATGTCCTAAAGTGATAGGGATTGATCATCCTGCAAAGATATCATGTGTATTGCAAGTAGCATGGCGGCGAAGGATCAAAAAGATAGAAGTGTGGATACAAAGGATCAAGAAGATCGAAGTGTTTTCGCAAAGGATCGAAAGGATCAAAGTGTTGCTGCTATGAAGTATCAAGAATATCAAAGTGATACTGCAAAGTATTGAAAGGATCGAAGTGCTGCTACTATCAAGGATCATGAAGAACGAAGTGTTGCTGCAAAGGATCGAGAAGATCAAAGTGCTACTGTAAAGGATCAAGAAGATCGAAGTGTTGCTGCAAAGGATTGAGAAGACCAAAGTGCTTCTAGAAAGGATCGAGAATATCAAAGTGATGCTACGAGGGATTGGAATATTGAAGTGTTGCTGCAAAAGGATCAAGTGATCGTGTGCTGCAGAAGATGAAGACATGGAAGAGTAACTGTTCCAGTTATTGATGAATGTTGAAAATTTCCTATGATGTATAGGTGTATTACCTCGATACTGCTAAAGATACTGTCTCTTGTTACTCCTATAGTTGATGGTGATGTTGTCAGTAGAATACCCTTCTCGTTAAGGGGGTGTGTTGAAATATTGTCACTTCAAAGGATATTCTAAATGTATTTTACTGATGTACCCCAAGGGAGATGATACTATTCCTCTATCGGGATGTTATTATTGTAATTGGTCATCATAGAGTCATGAGGTAAAGCCTACATTGTAAGTCGGGTCAACAGTACCCCAATGAATATAATATAATATTGTTTTGAGTCTTCCTATGTGAAGTTGTCCCAGGGATTTTAGTGGGGCCGACTTGTATGATTGTCATCGATGTCAAAGATTTCATTAATAACAAAGGAAAAGGATAGCAAGTTGGTCATCACCATCTTTAGTTGAAGTCGACAACTTGTTGACCATTTTCAATCGAAGTTGATTGGTTTTCAACCATTATCAGTCAAATTCGACCACTTGTCAACCATTGTCAGTTGAAGATAATCACTTGTCAACCATTGTCAGTCGAATTTGACTGCTTGCTGATTGTCGACCATTGTTATTAGAGTCGTAATCCGAGTCGTAATATGAATTATCAGAACCAAAGTCATAGATAGGTTGGATTCGAAGTCAACAGAGTCTAGTTCGACATCGAATCAACAAGTCATAATCATAGTTCGACATCATAATCAACAAGTCGAAATCGACGGTGTCTATTTCGACATCAGAATCGATAAGTCAAAATCGACGGAGTTCAATTCGACATGGGAATTGACAAAGTCAAATTCGAAACAATGGAATAAAAAATGTTGGAATACGCAGTGTATTCATGAGGTTGATTTTCGACATCAAAATCAATCAGTTGGACTCAGAATTGAAAATATTGTAAATCAAAGAATAAAATAAGTCGGAAGGTAACATGTCTGAGTTGATATTATGAAGACAAATATTTCATATCATATGGTTAAAGTCACAGGATTAATAGAGAATGTAATTCTAAATTAGTTTAGTTTGTTAAGGGACACGATGAAGAGTTGTGACTATTAGGTAAAGAGGAACGATTGAAGGTATATAAAAAAACCTCTAGTCATTCAGATAAGGTGTCTCTGTATACACAAATTGCAAATCATAAAGCGTATAGAAAACAAATAACGTATTTAATTACCTAAGGGTGGTTGGGAGGCGTAAGGGAAGATCTAAATCCTATAAGAAGTTGTAGCTTACTTCCAGTTGTTGTTGGTAAACATGGTGTTGGTCCACCCTTCAATTGTAGATGAAAATCTTGGGTGTTGTAGCATCCAACAAGTTGGTGCTTGTCAAATCCTTGTAAATATAATTTTGCAGTAATAGAAACTTTTTGTGGTTTTCCTAGTTGGGTTTCCACGATAAAATTCCTTGTTCTATTTCTATTGTTGTTGTTTTTTCATTAATGTGGTGAAAATTAAAGATATCTAAATATTGATTCACCCCCCTTTTCCAACAATATTGGTACGATAAAATACATCTTGATTAATATTTAAATAAACTTAAGTTAAAAGGGTGGTTAAAGAAACTACTAACAATTTGTTTTTGTTTTTTCATATTTGGTATGAATAATGGATATAAAATATATTTTAACAGCCAGCTATCTTCAAAAAACTAAGTGGTTGATTGTGCCAATTAACATTCACCGAAACAAAACTAAACCGTTCAACATTTGACAAACTATAATTGATTTATTGTTCCATGGAATGCCATCAAGCTATAATATATATTTGGATGTCTCCTCTAAAATTGAAAACTGAAAAGTCCAAGACGATGGATCATGGATCAGAAACATAATTTCATTACATATATGTGTGTATGATCAAATCATAATCCATAAATCAAACCATTCACACTTCAACTTTTCATGTATAAGAGCGCAAAAATAAAGTTAGATCCAATCCTCAAACTTCCAATTGTAACTCAGTGAACTTTGTGGGCATATTACTAGAAATAATACACTAAGAGATTTATGTTAGAGACAATAAGAGTCCAATTCCTTCCTTACACCTTCCAAACATTGCAGACAATGGTTTTCTTCGAGTTCTGCAAACAGACATACATTTACAGGAAAATAAAGCCACCAAGAGAACTTAAATTTTTGGGTATTTTGCTTGAACTTGACTTTTGTGGTTATTCAGGTGTTGGTGGAAATGCATCTTTTGAATTCTATTCTAGCGGTGATGCAAATCCCTATCTTCTAATTTCAAGAACTCTACATCTCTACGGAAAACAAAATAGTTGCATGGATTAAGAGCTAAAGGAGAATTTTATCTCTATCTCTACAATTGAGTGAAGAATGGATATTTTATTTAAAGAAAGTAATTCTTTTTAACAGTAATACAACTGACATAGTCAACAAGAACCACAATATAGTAACCAATTGTAATTGAGTGAAGAACATATATTAACAAAACAATAATATAACTTTGGCAGATTCAGCAAGAGCCACAATAAAGTAACTAATTACAATTGAGTGAAGAACGGGTATTTTGTTTAAAGAAAAGTAATTCTTCTCAAAAAAATAGTAATACAACTTTTCCAGAGTCAGCAAGAGCCACAATACAATAACCAATTGTTTCCTTCTTCTTTTTTAATCCCCCACAAACATTTCTACCTTATAGTACAATAGTCATTGTAATGCTTAGAAAAGATGAGAATTGCACATGTTTCACACCAAAACCTGCTAATCTACCAATTTTATATCATGTAACTACAAGTATAGCCATAGAGAAATCATGTTTTCTATAATATTAATTATTTAAACTCCATAAAATATTTTTAATAATCTTTTTTTTGTCTGTAAGCAGAGAAATATTATATTACTGTATGATACAAAAATAGTATACAATCAGTCCCAACCAGCTGAAAGAGCCATGCTAGATCATGCACTTCTTCAGATAAGTTAGTCTGTCATTGCCCCTAATCCTACCCCCCCTTATCTCTCTTAGGTTCTTGTCATCAAGACCCTTTCCCACACTAATTACCTTCATAACAAAGCGATTGCATATACAAAAAGCCTAATGCTACGCACCCTAGTATCTACCCATAAACAGATAGCTGGTGATGTCTTCATTGTTGATTACCCTACCCCAATAAAAAATATTCTAATCGTATATTGTCAAAACAAAATTCGTTATATGCATTAGATATCCAAATAACTACGGCCGATTATAGAACGCATAAATAAAAACAGGAAAAAGTCCAAAAGTGCTACCTAGCCCTGGGCCTTACTGCTACGAAGGATCAATGGGAGAGGATGGAAACCTCGAGGGATGCTCTCCCAGGCTTCCCAGCATCTCTCCCACAATCGAGTCCATCGTTCTGAAGCCTGCGGAAGACTCCTGCTTCCCTTGTCTGATCATTGAAATAGCTTCTTGAATTCCATGTGCCAGTTACAGATTTTCCTGAATATCCCAAGCTAATAGGATACGCATTTTCCAAAAAGGACTTGCAGCTAAAGGTCGCCCTTTAAGGGTCTCATATTCTCAAATGAGTTCCACTTCCTTCACATCTATAATGGCTTCCACCCGTGTCGAGGTTTCAGCCATATATTGAGCTCCCTAATTAAACAACAAGGGAGTTGGGCCTTCTTCCACCAGCAGATTATTGCCTGAGGAATCGAATTGGGGTAAATTTCCCCCTGCCACTCTTCCCCTCTACCCCTAGCTATGCCTCCCCCTCCATTGATGAGCCATTCTATCACAGAGCTGATAAAAACAGGGACCTTGCACACAAAAATGATCCAAGCTAAGCTCAACCCTGGTGATACTCTCACCATCCCGAAAAGAATATATAGCCATTCCCTTTACCTTGATGATGTAACCATCCCTCATCTACATCGTCGGATGTTTCCTTTTTTCTATTGGTGAAACATCCGCCTGACAATTCCACATCCTTTTGATCTTGGTCAAATCCTTCTCTCTGTGCGATAGATTGGCCATCTTATCCTCCATTAAAGGCCGCCTAGTGCGGGACTTACTACTATTGATAGGCCAAGTATAGAGACTCTAAAGCTCCCCACCAATGAGCCTAAAATATATGTACCCTTGTACCTCACCATACTTCATAGGCATAAAATAAGGCAATTTTATAATTGAGGGCCCACCTTCAGATTGGCCTCCTCGCAGCAGGTGCACATGTGACCAAACCCCTTCATATCTTTCACTTGCATCCCACCTGTCCTTGCCTTAGCCCAATTTTGCATGAAATAAATGCCAAGTGGTGAAGGTGTCTCGTCATCCTCCTTCGAACTTGACACGGAGGTGGAGAGGGGTGCTCCTGCACACCGGATCACATGGTTTTCCAAAGGCTACTCAAAGAGTAAGGGGTGACGCGTGTGAGGGATGAAGAAACAGGCGGCACTGAAGGAGATGGAGAGTGAGAGCATATGTCCTACCTCGAGGAATGAGGAGAGGGAAGCTCTTGAGGCTGGCCAACATCATTCCGTTCAACATCGATCTCCTCCAATGCTTCACATTTTTCCTAGAGCGGACCATCCCTTGTGTCGATGAATTCCTTTGCATGTAAGGAACTCTCCTTGCCAACCCCTTGATTTGCCAGGGCATCTACCACCTTGTTCCTTGTTTTACATGTGAGAAAAAAAGTCCAAGAGTGTCCCTTAGCCATATTCTAAGCACTATTAACCTACACTCCCACCTCCAGTTCCTAGAAACCTTACTTATGGACACTCTGTTCATAAGCCTTCTGACTATGTTGATGACCACCTCTAAATCCCCTTCTGCTATCAGTGGGATTCGCTGGTTCTATATCTCCCACATGACCCCATTTATGAGTCCTTCAAGATCTGCTATATTATTAGTGCATATGCCTTTGCTTCCCCAGTGGACACTAAGAATTCTTCCCTATGAATCCCTAATCACTCCATCAAAATCAGCAAGACCCGGGTTCCCTTTTGTAGCCCCGTTGAAGTTTAGCTTGAAGGTGCCCATCGGAGGTTTTTTCCAGGACTCAGTGCTTCTTGTCTGCTTGATCAAATTGTTGGGCCACGAATTTTTTAGAGGTAACTTCCTTATTCCCCGTCCTTGAAATATTTGATTTTCTGATGCTTCTTCCTCAAATCCTCCTGTGTCCAAGAGGTGAGCGTTAAAGTTTATTTTAAATGAGCTTCTAAAATTTCCCATATTTCTTCAACTTGACGCTTTTTGTTTTCAAAAAAATTTAAGCTACGGGTTTTCTAAATTTCCCAAACCACGAATCCAGAAAATAGATCCCATATTTTGTTAACTATTTTATTTTTGGATATATTCTTTGGACACTCTGCTATAGTTAAGGCGGGTCTTCCAATGTGTCTGTGGTTTGTTTTAAACAACCTTGTTCCTCTTTCCCATATAGCGGAAGATATTGGGCATTCATCAAACAAATGATTTATAGTTTCAATGTTGTTTTCACATAGACTGCACCTTGAAGGTCCCAAAAACCCCTAGACTTGTATGTTATCACAAGTGAGAATTCGGTGTTTGAGAATGAGCCAGTAGAAAGTTGCAATCTTGGGCCACCATTTCCCTCCCCAATTTTTCCTCCATTTGGATTCCTTTTCCAGCCTTTGAGTTTCATTCAACACCCCTATGGCATCTTTTATGTTGAACCTTCCAAGATTGGAATATCCCCATCATATTTTATCCGGGCCCTTGTGCCAGGGGATATTCCTGGAACAGAGGTCCATGTATAAATCTTCAATGTCCTTTGTAGGTGCCAGTGTTTGCCACTAGTTTTCTTTTTCCAGGTCCTGAATAATTTGTCAGAGGACCCGGAGTCTTGAAATTCCTTCACTGTCTTTACCTGGCTATGTTGAAGATGGGCTATAAGAGTCGGAACATTGTCCTGAATTTCGATACATTGTTCTTGGTTCCAAGCCTCGCTGGCAAACCGAGATGAGCTTCCATCTCTTACCTCCTATAAACTATGTATTTGGATGAGGTTTCGATTTTCCTGGGCCAATTTCTAGATGCTGGAACCCAGGAGGTCCTCCCCAAATATTATCAGCGATTGTTTCAGCCAAGGGTGTGCATACTTGGAGTGCCATAGCTTCACCCATGGTTCTTCCCCGTGAGTTATCCATTTCCACCATATCTTAGCTCCCATTTCTTTATTGGTATCTAAAGGGTCTTGAATACCTAACCCTCCTACATCTGTGGGTTTGCATACAGTTTTCCAGTCCACCAATGGCCATTTCCTCTAGCTTTCGTCTTCTCCCCACAAAAAGTTCCTTTGTATATTCCTGATCTGTTTAATCACATATTTTGGAGCTTCTAGAACTGAGAAAAGGTAAAACAACATCGCTTGTAGGACAGACTTAACCAGAGTAAGTCTGCTTGGGAAGTTAAGGACTCTGTACATCCATTGACTGAGTTTCTACTTAAGTTTCTCTAGAAGGTCCTTCCAAGAGACCTGTATAATGGTTGATTATGCAAGTGGAGCTCCTAAATATTTGGAAGGGAGCTCGCCCTTAGAGAATCCCAGAATCCTTAAAATGTTACTTTTCATGACGTTATTGATTTCAAGTACGTTGGCTTCTAGGAAGGTGTCCAACCCATATTTGATGCCTCAAGCCTTCTGAACTGTAGACGGACCCATAAGCATCGTATCATCTACAAACTGTTGATGAGTTTGATGTTCCATCTCTTCAATAATGGATATCCCTTTGATCTTATTCTCCAAGCAAAGGTTCTTGAGAATTCTGCCTAGACCTTCAATTGCTATAATGAACAAAAAATGGGACAAAGGGTCACCCTGTCTGATTCCTTGGGAGATCTGGAAGGGGGTGGAGGGGGTACCATTAACTAAAATGGAAAATAAGGTCGTAGATACTAGATTCATGACCCACCCAATCCATTGATCAGATAATCCGAAAGCCTTAAGCATCCCTGCTAAGAATTGCAAGTTTAGTTTATCATAAGCTTTAGATAAATCTAATTTCAAAAGCATACCTGGGATTTTCCTGATTTTAACCGAGTGGATGGTTTCATGGATCAAGATGATGCCATCCAAAATTTTTCTACTTCAACAAACCCCGCCTGCTCAGGAGATATTATTAGAGGAAGCAGAGGACGTAGCCTGTTGGCTATAATCTTGGAGATGATTTTGTATATGACATTACATAAGGCGATCGGTCTGAGATTTCTAGTGTCTTCCGTTCCTGTCTCTTTACGAATAAGTTCTAGGAAGGTTGTGTTTAAAGATTTTAGAATATTACCCATCTTCCTAGAGTCCTCCACTAGAGCCTATACTTCCTCTTTCATCCAATCCCAACAGGCATGGAAGAAGTTGGTGGTGAACCCATCAGGTCCCGAGGCTTTATCATTTGCCATTTGCTCAACCGCATCCTCGAATTCTTCCAGCTCAATTGGTTTCAATGGTAGTAGGTTATTATGACCCGCGGAATGTGCCTCATAACCTCCCTCTAGGTAGCATCCCTATCCTAATCAAGTTCCTCCAGAAGTTTGGAAAAATAGGAATTCAAGGTGAGTTCCAGTTCTTTCTGGGTTTCAGAAATATGACCTTCTTCTATTTTCAATCTAGTCATACGGCTTCCCTGGCGGTGATGAATGGTTGCTTTGTGGAAGAATCTGGTATTTCTCTCTCCTTCTTGGAGCCACTTCACTCTGGCTTTCTGGTTCCAAAATATTTCCTCCTGATGTTCTCTTTGGCTAAATTCCTAGATCAGAGTTATTTCTTGCTTCCTAATGTCCGTTGTGAAACAAGACTGCATTCCTTTGATTTGCACCTCTTTTATTTTGTCGTCCAGCTCTACTTTTGCCTTAAATATGTTACCAAAAGATTCTTTGTTCCATTTCTTGATTTTTGTTTTAAGGATTTTAAGCTTTTGTTGGAACTGGTACATCTGCATTCCCCTAATGGTTGGTATTTCCTCCCACCATTCTTTTAATTTTTTTGGGAAGTCGTCCTGGAGTAGCCAAATATTTTCAAAATGAAAAGGTCTACGTAGGTTAATCCCCACATTTTCCCATTCCATCTTGACAGGAGAGTGGTCTTATCCAGCTGATGGGAGCACCGAAGCCCTCAATTCTCCCCTGTTTATCATGATTGACTCCGAAACCAAAAAGCAGTCTAGCCAACAAGCTATGCCCCTATCTTCCGCTCTTTTATTATTCCAAGTAAAGGTTCTTTTATTTGTTCTAACATCTATCAACTCAAGGTTGTTGATAAATTCATTGAAATATTTGCTGATAGGGTTTAGCTATCTTATCCCACTTTTTTTTCTTCAATATTCCTGATCAAGTTGAAGTCTCCCCCAAGAATCCAAGTTTTTCCTTCCGACATTCCTTTAGTCTTCCTTAGGGAATCCAGAAATTGCATTTTCTGGTCTTCCTATGGAGGGGCATATGCATTGTTCATGAATCCCCATATACCAGTGCCTAGTATGTGAAAGGCTGCAGAGAGAGAATCCTGAGTTGCAGAGAAGTCAAAGAGAGAAAACTCTCTTGGATTCCAGAGAATTCCAATACCTCTATCTGCCTCTTTAGCGTCCACTGCAATGACCTCATATCCTTTCCAAACTTTTCCTCCTATGCTCTTAAGTTCCATCCCCGAGCATTTTGTTTCTTGCAAGAAAATTATTCCTAGATTTTCCAGTTCAATATTTCTCCTTAGAAGACGAATCTTCAGGGTGCTGTTATAGCCTCTTATATTCCAGGATGTGATCCACATTGGAAACTTATTTAGTTGTAGGAGAAAGGGTCGCATATATGGTAGGATACTGCCCTAATTCCACCAGTTGAGCCCCAGCCATTTGGATCCTTTGCACATTACTCTGTCTTCCTCGGTTCTCTTTCTTACGTTTCCATTTTCCCTTTGGATCTTTGAGAGATTCTGCTGAGACCACTAGAAACTTCATTGATTTGGCCTTGATTATCACTTTTTCTAGTAATGTAACCTATTGTGGGATTATCTTCTCGAGGATCTTTGTAGAGTACGCTATTTCCAGGCCAGCCAGACCCAGATCTCCTATCTCCATTTCTTCCTCTTCCACTTCATGTGTCTTGTTATTGTCTTCTTTCATTTCCTGATGCTCTTCTTGGATCTGGATATTTGTGCTTGGATACGTTTCTAGGGTTTGCTGGTGTTGAGACATTTCGTGGGTCTGCTGCTGCTGGATCTTTGTGCTTGGATCCATGTCTGTTTTTTTGTTCTGCTGGATGATATATCTTTCAGGTTCTTGGAGGGTTTCGAACCTATTTTGCGTTTGAAATTTTTTAAAGATTTCAGGGATGGTGGAATTCTTGGCTGATCTTTTCTTATTTTGGACTTAGATGAACCCCTCAAAATATTGATTTTCTTGTTCTTTCATTACTCCTGGTTTTTTGTTCCATGGATAGTATTTGAACAGGTTCCTGTGTTCATGGTATCACCTACATCTGAATAGGATATGTTCATAGTCTATTTCTTGAAACCAATCCTCATCCTCCCATGTTAAATCTATTCTGTCTGGAAGATCCTTCGATATGTCAAGATATATGCAGATCCGGGCATAGGAAGTGTACCTTCTCTGTCGGGTTTTCTCTGATACTTTTACAAAATTTCCTAGAATGTTCCCAATGTCTGTTAGAATTTCATCTAACCAATATTTTGTCGAAAGGGAATAAATTCTGATCCATATCAGGGCTATTGTGAGATTTTCCTTGTCTGGGTTAAATATTTCTTTCCACGGTCTTAGGAATAGGCCAATAGAGTTAAAGAAATAAGGCCCACTCTTAAAGATTATGGTTCTATATTCTTCATTAAAAAAGATAACTGTAAAGAATCCTTTTGCTCCTAGTTCCTTGTGGTTTCTAGGTGGTGTTTATCCACCACATTAAGGTCTTCTCCATGGGATAAATCCTCATGAACTTACCTATAAGTGCATGTTCCTTCATATAGTTGATGTCTTCCCTTATTCGGTCTGATTTGATTTGGAGATTTGGAATTGTTTTCGATTTTGGCACACATTGTCCCATTCTTATGTTCGCTTCCTTTGCCATAGTTTCTTTGTTGGGTGCACTCGTACCTCCCCCAACCTTCCCCAGCTGGGTATTGTACATTGGCATTTTACCCTTATCTATATATGTTTCCATTTATGAGCTCTGAACAGGCGGCATTGCCCTATCGTCTGAGGGCTCACTCATCCACACACCAGACCCCCTAGTCTACGAAACATGATGAGGCCCTTGTCCCCTTGTTCTAGAAACGACAGTCACTGCAACTTGAAACCCCCGTAAAACCTCCCAAATCTCAGCTCACCATCTTCCTTGCTCGTTCTTCAGTTACCATAGTTCAAATGAATATTATATTTTTAATAATCTTAATACGTGTTTTCTATTATTTTTTCTAAAGCTATTTGTATGCGATTTTTAATACATGGATAGTAAAATATGGTAAAATAACACTCATATTTTTTGGATAAATTATGTTTGGATAAATTATGTGCAGATGTCTTCTTATGCTTAAAGTATTCCAAGTTTAGTGAACATATATTCTTCCACAACAAATTAATCTCATTTCTATATCTATACAAGATCAAAATTAGTAAAAAATTAGAGAAGATTCTCTTAATTTCCTATTTAAAATCTTAAAATAAATTAAATGGCACTCCCATATAAATTCAACATTGGTTATCCAAGAGGTAATTGATTTTTCTTGGGTCGAGAAGTATTCTATTTTGGAATATTTGTAATTTTATTTAATTACAAAGAGGTTTCTATATGAAACTAAGACAAAAATCCTCAATTTTTATCTATATGATCCAATGATATAATCAAATTCTTTGGTATTTTTTAAGATGGATTTATGGAGTTAGATTTCAATTTGAATTAAGATTTCAATCAATAATATTATAATATGATTAAATTAATGATATGCATATTTTCATTTAAAAACTATTTAACAAAAAAATCATAAGCAAAATGATAATATTTATATAAAAATTATTTGAAATTAAATATTGTAGTATAAAATGTTTTCATATACAACAATTTTATGTAAGGCTAAAATGCCATTTTCCTTGTAGTGTAGGGACGTGTTTGCATTCAACCAGGGAGGCATTCAACATGCCTCTGTGGACAGCCTCCAAATATATATATCTATATCTATATATAGATATATATATCCCATGATTTGAATGTTATTCCTTGGCCCACCCAAATAAAATAACCCCCAATATTTATATCACTACGTCAAATTCAAAAAAATACTTGACCCTTTAATACAAGGCAATATATTTTTAAGGATTTTAGGAGTATTAAGACCCCCAATATGAATGGATGTGATATGATATTGCCTCGCTAGTGAACCCCCCATGACTGCCAAAACCAGGTTTCTGTAGTTGTGTGGGGATTTCCTCTTCCTTGTCACCTTACTAGCTTGCTTGACCAAAGCTAGGGCGTGTGTTTCCTATTCTTATTCTATTCATTCAATATATTACTCTACTTGTCTGCTGACAGATATTACAATAGTTAATATAAAGCTTTAGCATCAATTCTATCCACCCACAATGTGACACATGCATCTAAAACCTCATTCAAAAGAAAATGCTAGTCAATATATTCAGACCTACTGTTATCAACCCAAATGGCACTTCTCCGTCTGAGTGTCGAAATTCCTTATGTTGATACACAAAAGGACATCTTAGGATTGAAGTTTTCCAAAACACTATAGATGGGCATGACATGGGATGTATTTACCTTTGAACCAGCTTGCCATATTATTTTTCTAAGTGTTGAGTTGTGTACGCGACTATCCTCATTGCAACTCGTGTACGTATGTGACTATTTCCATTGACAACTTGCGTATTGTACATGGCTATCTCCATTGCAACCCACGTACATCAGCGTATGCGATTTTCCTTTAAGCAACTCGCGTGTCATACGTGGGTTTCCTATATCAATAGTTGTGTACATCTTGATTCAACATTAAAAAATATAAATCAATATTAATGAAGATTAGTTGGGTCCTAATAATTAACTATCCTAATTGTTTCAACCTCCTCAACCTTCGAAACCACTCTATTTCCCAAAGTATAAATACAGGCCTTGGGGAGGGCATTAGTCAATCAAGTTTGGAGAGCAAAGTTATGCTGGTGGTATATCTTCAGAAGTCTTGGAGAAGCAGAACTCAGAGTCCTTTGGTTACAGAGGAGTCCTTGTTTCAGAAGCTGGGTTGTACTCTTATCTCATTCACTGATTGTTAATAAAGAGAATTGTTCTTCCAACATTGTGTTGAGTCTCTTTCATGTATCATGGTTGATGAATATATTCGATTATGCACTAGATATATTGTTTATCTAACCTCTCATATATACATGTATAAGATTTTACTTGGAGAATTTTCTCTTTGCAGGTGAAGGAGGTGCATACCTGGAATATTTGGAGAGAAGCAGAGTGGAAGAAGATCAGGCTTGGATCAAACGTCGATAATCGGGTGAGTCACGAATTTCTTCCTATTTCCTTTTTGTACTCTATTAAAGCTGATTGTCTGCAAGGTTAGTAGTAAGTTGGTAACCCTAGACCCTAGGTTATAAGGGTGTTTAATTCTGAACAACAGAATTGGTGACTTCGCTGGGGAGCCCAGCCTGCTATGGGTTAGTCCTATGGATCCTTACCCAGTCTTTGCTTTGATTCATTGTGTGGTTTTTTGTCTTGGTTTGGACTTGTAGTGGTGTTTTAAATGCCTTTATAATTTTTATTTTTTCGAAAAATTTTACTCCTGTACACGAGTTGCTGTGCTACATAGTCACATGCAGAGGTCTGTGTACGCGGGTTGTTGTATTGAACAGTTGCGTACAGTACATGGGTTGCTCAACTAGACAGTCACGTACATACCTTAGCAACAAAATTTTTGGGTAGGGTTGCTTGTCCTTGTCCTTCTTTGGATTTTGTTTTGCTTTGTGGTCTTTAGTACTGGCTTTTCACTGTAGGTTTAATAGCCCTGTTAACCACACTTTGTGCTTTTCAGTAATCCCTTGAGTTTTTGTTGGTTGGATTGTCTTTCTTTTAGCAATTTGAAATGGATTTTCCTGTTGGGTCATAGGTCCAAGTGTTGTGTGTCTAAATCAGTGATCAAGGTTCTAGATACTGTATATCCCATGATATTTCCAAGTAGTGTTGGTTTGTCACTTGCCTTTGATTGATTTCAGTGATTTTCATTCATTATGTCTACCCAAGCTAGGTGTTTTCCAAGTCTTCCTTAGGTGGTTGATATTTGGTTCTTATAAGTCTGCTATACTTCATTTTTGCTTACTTTATATAGTTTTATTATTCAAGCATACTCAATATTTTTTTCATTTAGGTGCATAGTAATCTTTGAGGAATTTGAAAAGTGAAAAGAAAAGCATTGGAAACATTTGCATTTGAATTGCATATGGTAGTTTTACTTTCATTTTTTAAATAAAATCTCAAAAATTACAAAAATAAGTCTTAGTTTTCTCTTTCCTAGTTGCATTTTCATTAGTTCATATTTACAACAACAACAAAAAAGAAGCTTGCTTTAAGTAGTGATAACTTTCTTTGGAATTCATTTATACACCTCTTATACTTTTCTTATCGAGTCAATAACATCATAGTCATTCATGCCACTTACCCTCTGATTAAGAACAACCCTTAAAATGAACGCTATAATTTAAAATTTATTAGTAATTTTTGTTTTATAGGGTCATACACGTACTAGCTTAGGATAGACTTGTGGGTTAGGAAGTGTAAACTCCCCATAAGTACTTAAATTCAGACATAGTTGGACAATCGATAGGTAAATCCTTCTCTGTGTTGATAGTATCTGGGAATCTCCTCTCAAACGGGAGTTAAGCACAAGGCTGCGTGGAGGCATTGGACTGAGGAGATAACCCTCCGATTCCTTGTCAAAATTTAGACCAAGGTTTTTACACATCTGGGGATTTTGTCCTAGACAGAGTTTCAGGATTTGCTACCCTGCCCATGTGTACGAATCAAGCTTGTGACTGTCCCCCTAGACTGTTGATATTGTTAAGGTAGCCTCTAGTCTCTTGGAAACCTAGGGTTTATACACAGGTAAACTGGAAGGCTATTTTTGGTTCACCTTCGACGAGCTTGGAAGGTAACCCTTGTTGAAAGTGTAGGATGGCGGTGGGTGATTCCTCCACTTATGCCTAATAACCTATTCAAGGACGCCAAGAAACTATCTCTCAGCTTTCTTCAGGGAAGCATATCTTATACCCTTTGTGATTGTTGAGACTTTGGGAAAAAAATTTAGTGATTTCTCTGTGGTTTGTCTGTGTTTTAGCCGACCTTAGGGTGTGAAGAGTCAACTTTACAATCGTGGAGGACCAATCTATTAGAAGGTCACAAAGCTTGCAAAAACTTCCTCCGCTTATCACATTGGAACCTCCACCTCCCCCTCAAAGGAGGAGATTGGACACAGACGGTTCTTTCGAACCAATAGGAGTTAGTGAAGTTCTGGGTAAACTAGAACTTAGGACAAACTATTTTAATTTAAACATAGTTGAGATAGAAGACTTGCAGGCTGACGAGTTTGCAAGGAAATTTAATTCACCTCTAACTGAATTAAACGATCCGATCATCATTCAGGTTTGTCCTTTCAATCCACCCATGATTGGTGTCCCTGTGGGAAGAATAATGTCTACTA
Source organism: Pseudotsuga menziesii (assembly GCA_001517045.1). Taxonomy (NCBI): domain Eukaryota; kingdom Viridiplantae; phylum Streptophyta; class Pinopsida; order Pinales; family Pinaceae; genus Pseudotsuga; species Pseudotsuga menziesii. The sequence continues at coordinate 75,968 of LPNX010884586.1, read as the reverse complement.
CAGGAGAAGGTTCTTTTACTTCCACCTCAGGCGCTCCGACTGAAGGGGTGCTACCTCTCTTGGTAGGTTCCCCTAGAAAAAGTATACCTACTACACCGTTAACTCCATCTAGCCGAGTGGTTCAACCACTAGCTCCCACAAGTCTAGCAGCACTACAACAAAAATTGCATTTAGCGTCGAATTTAGCGCCGGATTTTAATGTAATTTTTTCCCAATTGTGATGAAAAATTTGGCGCTAAACTTGGTGCTATTGTACATTTTCGTAAAATGTCGTCTATTGCATCTTTTTTCCATCCTTTTTAACATCCATTTTTGTGTCCATTTTTGTGCCCAATTTTTTGCATCTTTTGTTACGCCTTTATTTCCGCTCAATTTTGCAACTTCTATTGCATCTTTTTTTGCATCCTTTGTTACATCCTTGTTTGCACCCAGTTTCACGCTCAGTTTTGTGTCCAATTTTGTGTCTTATTTCGCTCCTAGTTTTTCATTGAGTCTTGCACCCAATTTTGCACCATGTTTTGCATAAAATTATGTGTCCAATTCTGTATCTAACGTTGCATCTAGGATTGCATCCAATTTTCGGCCCAATGTTTCGTCTAGTTTTGCATCCAATTTTACTTATAATGTTGCATCCCCATTTGCATCTAATTTTGTATCTTGTTTTATGTCTTTTTTTGTATCCATGTTTTTGTCTAATGTTTCATCTCGTTTTACATCGCATTTTGCATCTAGGTTTGCACCTAGTGTTGCATCCCGGTTGATGTCTTTATTTGCATCTATGTTTGAGCCCAATGTTGCACCCAGTGTTGTGCCTAATGTTGTGCCTAGTTTTGCAACCATGTTTGTATCTAATATTGCATCTAGTTTTGTGTCCAATGTTGTATCCCATCTTGCATTCAATATTACATCTAGTTTTACATTCAATGTTTTGTCCCATCTTGCATCCAATATTGTGTCTCATTTTAAGTTTTTGTTTGCGCCAAGTGTTCCTTCAATTTTTGCACCTGGTGTTACACCTAGTTTTATGTCCATTGATATGCCATATTTTGTGCTCAATTTAATGTCCAATTTTATGTCTAGTTAGGAGTCCACTTTTGCATCTACTGTTGCATTTAGTTTTGGACCTAGTATTGCATCTAGTTTTGAGTCATTAATTGTGTCTAGTGTTGAGTCTCTTTTTGCATCCAATTTTGCGTTGTGTGACATCCATTTGTGTGTCCATATTTGCATCTGACATAAGGTCAAATTTTGCATCCACTTTTGTGTTTGGTGTGACGTCCACTTTTACATCTTGTTTTGCATTTAGTGTTGCATCTAATATTGCATCCATCTTGCACTACTACATTTTTTAACCTTTATAAATACATTCCAATATCATTAGGGCATGGAGGAATCGAACCACCAACCTCCTGCTTGTAAAATAGGCGCCCTTCCATTGAGCTAGCACCCTTTAAGAATCGGGAAGAGGAGCAATATTAACACATAGATTTGATCATTTGTAATTCTAATAAAAGAAAATAAGATCCAAAGACATTCAAGCTTAAAATCCAATTTAATTTTTCAAACACACTAATAAGCACAAAAATATACCGTCCTTAGGAAAGAAAATATCGTAAACAGTTACGCAATCTATTAAAGTGGTCCACAAAAGAGTCTTAGAGAACAACATAATGCATTGATGCATACCTAATAACCTAAAATTGATATGGACAAAGAATAAGGGATGTGTTTAAGAAATAGTTGTAGCATCCAATTGAGGATGTGTGTGTTGCTACATAAATTTTGTTATTCATTGATGAGGTAATTTTGTTCAGCAATGGGATGGTAAGAGAAGAACTCATGAATGGTTACTAAAAGAAGATGCCTACAAACTAAATAGTGCTACAAACTAAAGATAAACTTGGGGAATATTTCTTAAATCTGCCAAGAAGTACATATAACTCCATTATACCTACCATCTACAAAACCTGTTCCTACTACAGCTTCAAAATCAACTAGTATCTATAGAATAGAGATAGCACATTCACATCCCAGCTAGAATAGACCATACCATAGTAATCGCCTATTAGGAGAGGGTATGCACATTCAAAAATAAGGTTTATCAACCCCAGAAGAATGATGCCTAAGTGAACAGTCCAAGAGCAACCCAGAGAAATGAACACGGTCTACTTTATCAGCAGCAAAATTGAATTATCATGCATTCTTCATGTGCTAACGAATGGAATTTAATTCAAAGGAAGTTGTGAAATTATTAGTGAGTCCAATATGACTACAAAAATAATCCAGTTCAAATGATGGAGAAAAAAAATTTCTTAGCTAGATGCAAGGTCCTTGATCGACTTCGAGTAATGTTGGTGGTAGCAATTCAAATGAAGGCTGAGCCAAAGAAGCTGAATGGAACAATGGCCAACAGGTGGGGAGGAAGAGGTTCAGTAAGAAACCACCAATAATCATCATAATAGATGAAGCAAAAACCTAAAAGAAGTGAAAAAACCATCAAGTTGAGATTTAATATAAGAATGTGAAGTTCTTATTAGGAATGTGGGTCTGCCTGAGTTTCGACATGTCTCATTGAAAAGTTGGTAAAAGAGACTTTCAGAAAATAACAAATTCTAATCTCTAGTGTTGTTAATTTTTCCCTTCAAGGTAACTGTAGGGAAATGTATCAGAGAGTTTGAATTAAATTTTAATGTCCTTGTTTCAAGTTGTGTGGTGAGCAAAAGAAACTGTAGTAATTATCTGTAAAATCACCTAGGTGTGAAAAGAAAAAATAATAATGCCTAGTGAAGTGGTAGAAAAAATAACACTATTTGGTTATACATATATTCATGTTGCTTAAAGTGATAGATATAGGAAACATGCTCTAGGGGGGCCTATCACATACATGAACATACAAATGCATTTGGTACAAGGTGTAATAAAATCTGGCAAATCCAAGCTATTGATAAAATCCTGATTGCAATTTATGGAGGGAAGATAAGAGCAACTCTCATGAATTAACTCAAGGTGTATTTCCAAGAATTTGGATGATCAGGAGAAAGTTACTAAGGACAATAACTACCATTGTTGTTCATAATATATACTTATCAGTTTGAACATTCATGCATATAGACCTCATGATTCCTAACACATCATCTACACAACTATTCACTTGCAAGAAATCCATTGAAGAAAAGATAGAAGACTACATTGCAATGAAATAGATATCATCAACAAATAGCATCATGAGGCCACTACTCCAATCATTCTCGTCATCAACAATAACATTTGTACAAGACTTTATATTATTTTAGTGCAAACAAGTTAATACAAGGTTAAAGGCTACAAAATGCAACATAAAGTATCTATTTGGTAATACCCAAAATATACCACTACATTATGAATAATTCTTTTCTAAGGAAAACTATCACATTTTATTACTATATAAAGCACAAAAATGCTTTCTATGGGTGTTGTAGCACAAAATACAAAATATAAATCTTACTTTGATTTGTAAACCAAATCTTAAACTATCCACTAAACATAATGTCCCTTTTAGGAAAACAAATATAGTCTTCCTTTAAGATCTTTTAAAAAACTAAAACTATAAGATAAAAAAACACAACTAGAAAATTTTGAAATGAAACTACAAAGGTCAGATCTAGAAACCTCTGGCATGCCCTCATTGAAATTTACAGCGAGAAGTACCCCAAAGTGGATAAGTAATACCTCTTTGGATATAGCATCAACTCATTGGTTTAATTCTCTGTAATGTGGTAGATTTTGAAAGTATTGAAGATCTCAACTATCTCCTTAAGACATTATGAAGCCTTTACATTATATACTTGTAATCTCATACATTGGGTTCATGTTAGTTGTTGTCTAGTTGCCAATGTAGTAAAGGCAATATTCTAGTCAAAAAATTGTGCAGTCTTTTGTCAACCCAAACCTCAAAACTTTGGATTGTTATGGATTGTCTAGATACTACCTCTTGTGGTCCCTATCTTTCTTTATTTTTTTAATTGCTTACTATGCACTAATTTTACAAGTTTGTGCCTTTTCCTTGTTCGATGTATCTATGTCAGAGACTCATACTTGTGTGCACTTGACTATCTGC
>LPNX010884586.1:26442-64676 GCA_001517045.1 Pseudotsuga menziesii | reverse complement strand
AAAAAACCTAAAAATAACCCTATATGACTATGAGGTTACATTAAATACTGAGGCATTAGGAGAAGAGGGGGCTCCATTCTTATGATATTATTGTATTGTCCCATAGTTGAGTAATAATAAGGGGGTATATATTAGAGTAAAACAAAGGGAGTAGGAGATCCTATAGTAGCAATTAATGGCTTGGAGTTTCCTCATAATGGGTTATCCCAAGGTAAATCTTATGTTGATCTTGTGTATATATTTTCTCTGGTTATTTTTCTTTCAGTCCCAATTTATTTAGCATTCAATAGAAATATGCTAATACAAATAATTAAGTTGTAAAATCCATTGTGACAAACTGTTCCAATGGAATATACATGGAAATTTATGAAACATATTGTTATGAGGGAAGTTTTCTTTGGGTTTTTGTGGGAAATTTCAAGATTTAGTGGTGGAAAAATTCCTCAAACCCTAAACATGGTGGACACGTATAGCGAAAAACTTATAGGTGATTATGAGCAAGGATTTGAAAAGCTAGAAATACAAGTCAATAATATCTCATGCAACATGTCTATCCTCACCGTATCTCTAGAGAGAAAGATTGCACCTTCTTGTGATTTTGGAGGCTCTCTCTTAGATATTGGATTAGAGTGGAAATCATAATATAGAGGCAAGCTAGAAAAGGAACCCAGGAAAGAGCTTGAAAAGGAGAATCTAAGTTTTAGTACAAACATTTTTTTTTGTAAGTAGCATAAAATTATATTAAAGTACAAAAAATATTACAGGCATAGTGTTTGAGACATGTGTATCTTTAATATTAGGGCACATACATAAAATTGTTGCATCAGTCCATACATTTCCCTTTGTGAGGGAAACCAAGTCTTCCCTGTCAAAACTATCATATTTATTCGGCATACTAACAAAGCTAATAGAAAAGAGAAAAAAAAACACATAAGATTTTAGAAAATCTTGGGACCTTACAGCTTTCACCATGGTTCTTTGACAATGGGACACGACTTGATGTAGCTGTCATCTTCACCGGAGAGAGCAGTTTCAATATCCTTATGTGGCTCCGTTGCAGGAGGAGGTGTCGACATCTGTTATGGTGAGCTGTCAATCTGCATGTGCCCTTCTTCAATCCGCCCCCTTATCACCACGTCGAGTGGAGCCTCTGACATACATCATGTTTACTTGGTGTCCTCGATCTAGTTAATTTATTTGGCAAGGTCCTGCTGGTTCAGACTCAATGAAGCCAAGGATATTTGTTGTGTTGAGGAGCTATCAGAATCACTGGAAGTTGGTTGTGAGGGAGCACAATTGATTTCCTATAGAAACTGGGAAAGAAAAATATTCATCCACTAGTAGTGGAAAATCCTAGGACGTAAGGGTTGTGTTGTGCAGTGATGAGCTACGAATTCAACTTCACATTCATCCACCACTCTATGCACACTTATGTGGATATCATCTCTATACCAAATAGAAATGGAACGACAGAATGTTGTTTGTCCTTGTGCTCCCCTTGAGTTGCTACCCATGTGAGGCATTGCATGGAGTCTAAGTGACATTATCAGTGAGTGAATTGCTTGCTTGTTGTTTCTTTCTCTCTATTTGGCTTGAGAGATGGAATTCCCAAATTCAATGGAGTGGTCATAGAGGATGCATATTATAATCTACTGCTCGAGCCAATTCTGTACAAGGCCATCGAGCAGGGTGACTAGGTAGTTGATCCGAGCGTCACTGACCTTTAAATTCTTGTTATGTGTTGAGAGAGGCATCAAAGACAAAGCCTGTGCCAGGTGACCGATGGTATAGGGTAGAGTGCCTTCCAAGATGGATCCACTAATACATTTGGTCATATTTTTCCATGAAATATTTCCACGTTTTGAACATTCGTGGATTAATACTTCATTTTTTTTATAATGGCAGAAAAATCATGGCAATATCGATGTTTTTAATTTTAGAGGAACTTTCGTCTCTATATCGATGATATATGGCTATCTTTGCACACCCGCCAAACCAATGCTAGATTTCAATGCGCGGGTCAACTCATGCATTTTTGGCACATTTGCTGTAGTTGCAACAAGGTTCTTGGTGATTGATTGAGCGCAAATTGAGCCCAGATTTCTTTATCAACCATATCCAAAACTAGAGAGATCAGTCATACTCTACTTCTTCAACCAGAAAAAGAAGATCAGCCAACCTTTAGAGGACAATATGGAACCTGTGGGAAATTACATGCCTTCGCTTTCCCTTGAAGAAGATGTTGCTGTCACAACTTTGGTTGGAATGCATGGAAATCAAAATGCAGATCAATGGGAGGAATTTGTGGACAATGATATGGACCATTCAGCAACAAGTGATGAAGACCTAATTCATGCCAAATATTCTTTTGATGGTAGATTTGTTTTTTCTTTATTTGATAAAATGGTACATTTCAAAGAACAATCTACCTTGTGGGAGGATTCCTTCAAAGTTAGCGATGAATTGTGTAGAACTAAGGATGTCCGAATTCTTGATTTGGTACATCATGTTATAGGTTTAGAGAAAAGAATTGTGGAAACTGAAAAAATAATTGGCCAGAAGGATCAACTTATTAAGGATAAATGTTCTAAATTTACCGTAGTTCTAGCAGAATCGATTTATGACGTTGATAGACTGAAAGACATGTATCAAGATCAAAAGAAAAAAAATGAGGAAACTATTGGGGGACTTGAAAATGAGCTGAAAAACAGGCCTGAAGTTTTGAACATGCCCCCATTGAAGACTGTATTTGGTAAGGAAGTAGAACTTTAGCAAGAATTGAAGCAGAAAGAAACATTTATTGCAGGTTTGAAGGTTGAGTTTCGAAGGGCATTGAGAGAGATTATCATTAAACAACAAAATGAGACTGCAAAATATGAAGCAAGATTGGAAAAATTGAATAAAACAATTAAAAACAAAAATGAGTTGCTACAAAGAAAGAGAATTGAAAGGATTTGAGCAACTCTCGAGGCTAAAAGTGCTAGAAGAGGAAAAAAATAAACAGTCAAGGGTAAACAAGTCTACACACTAGAAGAATCAACAGTCAAGGGTAAACAGGTCTGCACACCAAAAAAATCAACAATCAAGGGTAAGTATTATATTTACATTTATTACAAGTATAGTATGGATGGACTATGAATGTATGTATTTTAACGTAATTCCCTAAAATGAAGCATGTTTTGTTGGGAGAAAGAAAATTGGAACAATTTCAATATTATGTTTCCCTTGTGGTTTGAATTTTGTACTTTGGTGGGGTGTTTTAGAATAATCCCACTTGTTATGCATGCTTTAAATAGTAAACATATCTCATATGCTTTAAATGATGATGATGATGAACTAGATGACAATGACAGTGATGATGTTTTTAATGAAGACAATGATGGAAATGATGTAAAATTAGGTGCAAAACTAGGCTCAAAACCTGTTGCAAAACCTGATGCAAAACTTGGTGCATAACTAGGTGCAAAACCCGGTGCAAATTACGCCACTATTTGCGCCAGATTTAGAAAAAGGATGCAAAAAATGCCTAAAATAGCACCAACCCATGAAATTGCGCCATTTTGTCCAAAAAATGAAGAAAAATACACTGAAAGATAGTCTAGATGCAAAAAAGGATGCAAAAAGAGATGCTAAATCTAGTTTTTGTTGTAGTGCAGGTGCTTCTAGTAGTATGGTCACTGGGATTCCTAGTGTACCTACAGTTCCTGCTTCCTTCGCACACACTGCCCAGAGTGGTCCTATAGGATCCTTGGCTTTTGTCCAAGGTTTTCCTTGGAATGAGGGGCACATTCCCCCATCCACTCCATACGTAGGCACAACACCCTCATATGTAGGGGTGCAGTTTGGAAACACTAATCCTTATGGTCAAGGTTTTCAAACTCCAGTTTTAGCTCTGCTCATGAGCTCTCCTTTTTCTCTTTTTAGTAGAGGGATACTTGCTCCTATATTCCAAACCCCAGCTTTGATTGGGGCAGCTAGAAACTCTTATACTGCACCGCACATAAACAATCCGCTGGCTTATGGATGGAATCCTTTCCAAATCAACCCATCCACTTCACAACTGGTAGTAAGGGGAAACCCCACCTTCACATATGGGAATATGGGGGCAAGTCCCTCTATCCCCCAAACTAGTACTTTTAGTGCTCCGATTAGACCCAAGTTCCCTTTCCTGGAAACGTTAAACTTGCCAGATTTGTTGAAACTAATGAATGACCCAGTGAGACATGACCCCTCCTGACCACCCATACCTACCAAGCTACCCTCAGATATCCCAAAATTCAAAGGCAAAGTTGGTGATGATCGTGGAGCTCATGCCGCCACTTTCCATTTATGGTGCTCTTCCAACTCACTAAACAAGGATTCAGTTTGATTGAGGTTGTTCCAAAGAACTTTGACCAGTACTGCAGCAAAATGGTACATTGAATTTCCTTCTGCTGCGTTTAGCAATTTTGGGGACTTGGCTAATGCATTCCTTAGTCACTTCCAGCTTCCTGTCTATTATGATTTTGGGAGAGACTTGTTATCGACCTCCTGGAAGGACAAGGCCACTCATATTTCAGATCACATCCAAGAGTGGAGAAGATGGAAGAGCCTTATCAAAGCCACTATTCCTTCCGAGTTCTTATTAGAATGGTTCCTTAAATCCCTATTGTCTTATATATCTAAGGATGTATCTACTTCAAGAGTGACGAATAAGGAAAAAGCTATCCTCAGGGCCTAGCAAATAGATTTGATATATTCTCAGTCTGGGATCTTATATGAGATTATCCCTGAGGCACCGAGGCCAACACACAATATAGAGAAACCTAAGCCTGGACCCCATGCTGATGGTGTGGTTGGTTCCGTGAATCTCCCACTATAGAATATTTGGCTAAACAGCTCCAACAATTGTTCATCTAACATTCTATGGTGGAGGCAGCAAAGGATTCCCCCTCACCCCAAAATGTAAATGTTTTTGCACAAACCTCTCAGAAGGGCAATCAGCAGCCTAGTGGGAAAAAGAAGAGAGGAAAAAAGGGTGAGGGAAACCAAAATAAGCAAAAACCCACAAATAATGCTGATGGGGGCAAGAAAGAAAAGAAGAAGGTGAAATTCCCATGTAACTTGTGCCATGAAGATCACCTGACCCATCTATGTCCCCTTATGGAACAAGCTCAGAAGCTGTTAAAAGGCCAACAACCGGCTGTCCTGAAGGATCCTTTTCCCCAAGGACAAAATTCTGCCTCAGCTTCAAATGCAATAGGGGGCACCCCAAATGTTCCTGACCCCAATTATATCAACATGGTTCGATCTAAGACTTTACTATAGACCAGGAACAAGAACTATGAAAAAGAGACCTCAGAGAAGGGTAAGTTGATAGGTGAAACTTCTAACCCTCTCACGATTGAGAAACCTATCGAAATTATGCCCAAGATACCGAAAGGTGTCTTTAAGAAAACCTTGCATAATCCTAATGCTAGGGCTGTAGCCAACTAATCTGTATTTGAAGACTTAGCCCAGACTCCTTGTGCAATGTCGGCTTTAGAGGTGTTACAGAGTTGTCTCGCCCATAGGGATGCACTCTTAGCATCCTTAGGCAGTATGGACTCATCGATTCTTATGGCGAAATTTAATATGTCTAATGTCAAAATTTGTCTGCCATATCATGTAGCCTTATCGATAGATGCCATCCATGGTGGAAAGACCATTGGAAGGGCAGTTGTCAATGAGGGTGATTCTACATGTGTTATGTCCTTGTCTTGTTGGAAAGCTCTTGGATCCCCAGATTTAGTTCCATCGAACACCCTACTTACTGCTTTCAACAAAATCTCATTCCATCCACATGGTATCCTACCAGCTTTTGAAATTAAGTTGGCAGGGAAAGCGGTGTCTATTGAGGTAGAGGTGATTGATGCACCTTTGGATTATAACTTGCTCTTGGGGAGAAGTTGGACTTACGCCATGTCTGCTATTGCATTGGTCGTTTTTCGGGTGGTAGTGTTTCCACACAAATGGAAGTTGGTTACTGTTGACCAACTCAATTTTACTAAAAAAGGCCGCATGGAAACTAATGAGTCCACCATACCATTGGTTGATCAGGTTAGACCTGATTCAGAGAGCTTAGGGGCTGGAATGTACGCATCATTGATGGGCACATTTGATTTTCCAGCTCTAATTAATTATATAGGTTATACTAGTGTGGGGATGTCTATAGCTACGGTTGTTGATAAGACTGATCCTTGGGTTCTTCCTTCCCACCATGAACCTGAAGTGCCCTTATCAGTAGTGGAAGTGGCTTATCAAGCCATCATCCATACCGTTGTTGATTCCATTCCGGTCCCTCTCACAGTCTCAGAGAAACTGGAAGAAGCCTATTTTCCAGCTTGGGTAGAGAACTCTTTGTATTCTAGAGATTGCTTAGATATGGTTTTACCTTCGAATGAAGCCATTCTGGAAGCCATGTGCGGACGAGATAAGATCTGCAAAGATCTTCACCATCGATCCTATTTTCTTCCAAAGTTAAGTAGAATAGAGAACCAAGAGTTCCATATGAGACTGGTAGGCGATGTTGATACGCCTATTAATCCCTTACCAAGGGAGGGAATGTTTGCTGAGGGTAATATGGCAAACATTTCCGCTACTATCCCTATCGACATCTCTGTAAGTCCAAACATTGTGGAAAATGTACACATCGGTGCAAACTTCTCTCCAGAGGAGATTACGATCTATACGGCCTTATTTAAGGAATTCTGTGACATTTTTACTGGTCATATGAGGAGATGCTAGGCATTGATCCATCAATAGTCGAGCACGAAATCCGAACATACCCTGACGCTAGACCCGTTCGACAAAAGTTAAGACCTGTCAACCCATGTAAAGCAGTGGCAATGAAGGCCATTATAGGAATTTTGAGGTCTAAAATGTGCCTCCTAAGGAAAATAATATTTATTAATTTTGGAGGAAAAAAGAAAAAAACTACTTTTTGTGTTCATATTTTCGACATATCTCCCTGTGTTTTTACTCAAATTTCGATTGGGAGAGCTCGTTGGAGGTGGAATTCAATTCCGCATCCAACGAGTACCTACACTGCATACTTTTGACGGACCCTGCTACCCCAAAAACAAGAAATGCCTGAAAAATGTGATGATGACATCATCACATTTTTTAGGGATTTCTTGTTTTTGGGGTAGCGGGGTCCATAAAAAGTATGCAGTGTGGGTACTCGTTGGATGCAGAATCGAATTCCGCATCCAAGGAGCTCTCCCAGTCAAAATTTGAGTAAAAACACAGAGATATGTCGAAAATATGAACAAAAAAAGTAGTTTTTTTTAATGACAAATATGTCAATTCAACCATTATGGTTGACTCATTTTATTGAAATTATATTGGTTCTTGAATTCCAACTCACAAGAACTTATTGTTGGCGCGTTTTCTTGTAAGGCCCATTTTAGACCCCAAATTTCCTCTAATGTTGAAGTTGAGAAACTGCTTAAAGTCGATTTCATTTATCCCATAGCTTTGACAAAATGGGTATCCAACCCTGTTCCTATTAACAAAAAGAAAGGGAATATACATGTTTGTACTGACTTTCGAGATCTAAACAAAGCCTGTCCTAAGGACAACTATCCCACTCCATTTATAGATCAAATTATTGATGCTTGTGTGGGAAATGAAGTCTTTTCGTTTATGGATGGTTTCTCTTGATATAATCAAATTCAAATCAAACCAGAAGACCAACATAAACCAGCTTTTATTTTTCCTTGGGGTACCTTCACGTACAAGAAAATTCCCTTTGGATTGAAAAATGATGGGGCAACTTTTCAGCGGGCAATTAATTTTTCCTTTCATGACATTAAAGCCATTGTTGAACCCTACCTTGATGATCTGCCAGCACATTCTCATAAGAGGATCGATCACCCAGATCACTTGCATTTGCTTTTTGAATGATGCAGATACTATAAAATTCGCTTGAATCCCCACAAGTGCATTTTTTGTGTCAATTCAAGGAGACTGCTTGGATTCATTGTTTCTAACAAAGGCATTTAGGTGTATCCTTTGAAAGTTGAGGCCATTGTAAATCTACCTCCTCCTCGTTCTATCAGGCAGCTTTAGAGCCTGCAGGGGAAGTCCAATTTCCTTCGACATTTTATTGTAAATTATGCCAAGATTACTAAAGGTTTCATGCACCTGTTAAAACAGGACACCCCATTTGTATGGGATGAAATTGCACAACTCGCATTCGAGGGATTAAAAAAATATTTGTTGTCGGCACCATTATTGCATTTGCCAGATTACTCTAGGGATTTTATATTGTATCTGGCTGCATCTGAGTCGACCATAGGGGTAGTTCCGGGAGGACGATAATCTCCAAGAGCATGTCGTCGACTATCTTAGCCGTGCTTTAGCTAGACCTAAACTTAGGTATTCCCATGTCGATAAATTGTCCTTAGCAGCTGTGTATGTTGTTCAGAGGTTGCGTCACTACATCTTAATGAGGACCACAACAGTAGTGGCAGATGTTAATCCTTTTCAATATGTTTTGTCTTGACGGATAGTCAGAGGTAAATTCAACAAATGGATAGTCATTCTCCAAGAGTTTGACTTGGATTTTCAATCCACCAAATCCAAAAAATCCTTAGTTTTTGCTAAGCTCATTGTAGAATTTCCAATAGAGGAAGATGTAGCCATTGAAGAAGACTCATTCCTAGATGAGCATATCTTTTTTATTTCCACCTTTGACACCTAGTACAGAGATATACTTATCTATCTCTAGACTTTGAAGTACCCTGCAACCTTCTCATGGGAAGAACGGCGTAAACTTTGCGTACATGCCAAGAACTACCTCATTAGTGGAGATACTTTATATCGTAGGGGGGTATATATTGTTTTGCATCGATGTCTTACCCACGAAGAAGCTGAGATTGTCCTAAATGATGCCCATAGTGGAGCGTGTGGGGGTCATTTATCTGGGTTAGAAACGACCCATAAGATATTATGTGCTGGTTATTTCTGGCCCACAATCTTTAAAAATTGTGTGGAAGCCGTGAAGCGTTGTCATCCTTGTCATCTTTACACCAGAAAGATGTGGTCGCATCCCGCTTCGTTATTTCCCGTCATCTCAGTGGGCCCCTTCATGAAGTGGGGGATAGATTACATGATGTGTAACCCAGTCTCAGTTGGGGGGGCACAAACATATCATTGTCACTGTATATTATTTCACGAAATGGGCAGAGGCAATGCCCACCTTTAAAGCTGACAGGGAAACTGTAACTTTTTTTATTTTCAACCAAATTATCACACGATTCGGTATCCCGAAGGTGATTGTCACCAACCATGGCAGTCATTTCCAAAATAGTACAATAACTGAATTGATCACTATGCTAGGGTTTAGACAAGAACATTCATCTTTGTTCTATCCTCAAGCAAATGGTCAAGTCGAGGCTATTAATAAAACTTTGAAGACTATTCTAAAACGTACTATTAATGCAGCTCATTCCAACTGGAACATCATGTTGTATCCTACACTTTGGGCATATCAGACCAATGTGAAAACTACTACAGGTTTTTCTCCTTTCCAACTCATTCATGGAGTGGAAGCAGTTACCCGGTTGAATGAGAAATCTTGTCCTTAAAAATTGTTATTCATGTGTTACCTGATACGACTGAGATGGAATAACATCTATTACATTTAGAACATCTAGATGAGCATCATAGAGATGCACTGACAGCAAACGAAGCTCAAAAAAATAGGGTAAAAATCCAATACAATAAATCGATCAAACCTCGAATTTTCTCTGAAGGGGAGCTTGTTTTTCTCTAGGATCAAGACAAAGAACCCCTGGGGGCAAGAAAGTTCAGGTCTATGTGGTTTGGACCTTATGTCATGTCAAAGGTGTTAAAGAAGGGCACATATGAATTTATTGATTTCAAGGGGAATAAGCTGTCTGAGCCTAGAAATGGGCTCTACTTGAAAAAGTACTATGCTTAGGCTTAACGCTTTTTCCTGTATTTTATTGTATGTATTTTTATGTACAATAGTTCATTATTTTATGTTTTTTATACCATCTTTTGGTTGTTATAGATGTCTTCCAAGTGGTTCCTAGGTTTCACCGATGGCGCCAGTTTCCACACTTGTAATTTGGCTTCAGCTGCATGGGTCATTTATTCGCCCTCGGGATAGTTAGTCGCCTCAAGAGGCGCTTGCTTAGGTCCTACTACCAATAATGTGGCTGAATACAGGGCTGTCATTGAGCTTTTATTAGATGCTTTTTCACGTGGTATCACTCAGTTGGAAATCTGACTAGACTCTTAGCTAGTGGTTTCCCATCTCAATCGAACTTATCAGGTGCGAAACCCTATTCTATTACGTCAGTTTATGCAAGTTAGGTTATTGGAAAGAAATTTTGAGTTTATTATATTCAATCATATTCCAAGAAATCAAAATTCATTAACTGATGCATATGCTAATTATATCTTGGATTGGCATTTAACACATTTTGCATAGAAAATATACAGTAGACACATAAAAACATTTGTAAATAAACTGGAAATATATATATATATGTGTGTGTGTGTGTGTGTGTGTGTGTGTGTGTGTGTGATAGGTCGAGTTTCTGACCCTCAGATCCAGTCATAACTGTATAATATACAAAAAATATACAAAACATGGATCAAAGTCTATAAAATGATCCTAAGTCTAAGCTTGACCACCCTGGTCCCCCCGATCATCCTGATCACCCTACACTTGGGCTTCTTCAGGCTCCTCAGCTTCAGCAGCCTCAACAACATCTATATACACAAGTACTGCTCTCGCTACCTGCCTCATAAGGCGTATCCAGATGGGTGGTATACCAACCACTAGCTCTTGCATGATGGCAGGGATATGATCAATGCGTAAGGTAGGTACTCTCTGGGTAAGCCTAGCCAGCTTCCCCTCAAGAACCCTAATCAAACCATGGTCCTCTCCCAACAAAAAACGCACATACATGCCTGGATGCCCAGCAAGGTGGACTGGTCCAATATCTGCATTTTGACATTTTAAAAGGATTAGAACTCTTATACATATGTATATATCTTTATAATTAAAATTTTGAAAATAAAAATACTTGACTCTCCCCATGCTCCTCCAGGAGGGAGGACAAGGTTAGTATCACCTCAGAAATCTAACCTAGCATATGGAAACTGCTCCAAAGCTGGTAACTACTGCTCCCACCAAAAGTAGAAGTCATCTTCATAGACACTCTAGACCAATCCACCACCTCCATGGCGGAGGAAGATCTCTCCCCACCTACTCAGCCTAGGTTGACGAGGAGAACGAACTGGAAATGGTATTGTAGGACGCAAACCTGGCACCCTCTCAAAGAAAAAGGATACTAACATGATGGAATAACCAAAATTCTTTTGCCTGCCTCTTTTGCAGTGAGAGAGTTGTTTCCTCATTATCGGGATCACTCCCCAACACTAGTCATATAGGGCTCCCTATATACAGTCCACTGCTAGTCTCATTTGGTTCGGAGTTGCAAGGTGAAGTGATGATGACCTTGCAACCCTCACTATAGTGCTCACCAATACCTGTAAGGGAAAGTTGCGAATGTGAACAATAGGGATGTAGCTACCCCTCTTTTGAGTGCCAGGCTCATAGTATATGTCTATGTAATTCTATACACTTAGAAGGTCACCGCCTCTACCGGTACCTTACAAGTTCATCGGAGCTCCTCGTCGTGATAAACCAGAAATGAAATAGACATTTGCCAAAGTAACCTCTAGAAACTCACCTTGAAGGTCAAACATGCCAAGATTGTGATCCCAATATTTTATCAAAGACTCTAATAGGCAGACATTTG
This sequence comes from Pseudotsuga menziesii, assembly GCA_001517045.1. Taxonomy (NCBI): domain Eukaryota; kingdom Viridiplantae; phylum Streptophyta; class Pinopsida; order Pinales; family Pinaceae; genus Pseudotsuga; species Pseudotsuga menziesii. The sequence continues at coordinate 52,854 of LPNX010884586.1, read as the reverse complement.
ATCGCATAGGTGACGTACAGAAGAATTTCAATAAGCCACTCTGACGTAAAACATTCACCGTGGGGGCATCTTGTAGAGCTTCTTGGTCCATGTCTTCATGTTCCCTCTCCCTCCACTCAAGCACCATCTTTCAATCTAATAATCAAACAATTTCAAACCAATAGATTCATATAAAAAATTGAATGTTTGACCCTATATATTATTTTTCTCCCTCGCGCAGTGTACGCGACTGTCCTTTGGGCAGGTCGCGTACTGTATGCGACTTTAATTCGAGCAACCCGCGTACAGAATGCGTGTACACAACTATTAACATACCATACCCGCATACACAACGTTTATGCTTTGAGCGCGCTTGAAAACATAAAATTTGGGCCCAAAATTGAAAATTGTTTGGATCAAATGAAAGAGCATGGAGTGTAGTTTTACCTAGCACTTGCGGTTTCGAAAATTGTCCACTTAATCATCCACATCGAGAAATCAAAGGTAGAGGTAAAACTTGTCTTTTTTGGATAAAAATCAAATGGTGAGTTTTTTATTCATATTTTGAACTATTTATAGAAAAATTATTTTCAAAGTGGATTTTTCCCCTATAGTTCATATTTTTTTAAAACTAATGCCATATCTTTTCTTCCATGTGACAAGTTTGTGGTCATTCAACGTTGTTTTTTCACTCATATAGGATGGTTTTTGGTCATTTCACATGCATTCTGCATTTATATCTAATCCATCTTAATCCTAGCATTAACACTCCGACCATGGACTATGGTATCTTTAACCATTAGTTCCTTGTTTATACCATTTTTCTTTTGTGGATAAGACTTTCCTCCCACGAGTATCCTCATTTAGAACCTACTTATTGTCTTTTGATACTCATGTTGCAACTGTCATAGCTTTAGGGGAGTCTTTTTAGCTATTTTTCATGCCAAACTGAGCCTCATTTTTGTGTCTTTTTACAAGCTATCCCTTTATAAGACTCCCCGCCCTTATGGAGTTTCTTTAGGCCCAAGTCTAACTCCTCAAAACAGACTTGACTGCCGAGTAAACTTGTCCATTCAAGCTTGTTAAGAATATGTGAATGGGCATCCACATTGGTGGTAGGTTATCTCTTTCTTAGACCATGTGGAAAATATGAGAAAGGATCACTCTCTTTTCTACGGAATGGAGAAGAGTATTCTCGGGTATAGGTTTATCATTTTTCCGGACTTGAGGAACTAAATTTACAGAAAAGGAACACCTGGTATGAGCTCAATTTTCTCTTTTTCATGCTCTGGACCTAAACATGAAAAATATTCCAAGTGTACTTCATGTCTTTGTCATGCTCGTTAAACACCAAGAACAAAGCATTGAGTTTATTGTTGTAAGCCCCATTTCTCATACTCAAATGGATATTTCTAAGTGATCTTGCTTTCCTTTACACTCGTAAAACTCAAGCTATATGCTGCTCTCGAAGGAGCATTGGGTATGTGGTAATTTAACCTTTTTCGGACCTCCCTGACTAAGTACAAAAAAGGTTCACCTTTTCTTCTACGAAGTTAAAAGAGTTCTTCTGTGGTATCTTTTATTCTTTTTCGGCCTCATGAGACTAAATTGGATGAAAATGGACCCCCCTGGAGTCTTCTTTGAAATTTTCAGACTCTCTAAACATGAAAATACCAAGTGATCATGTACTAGTTTGGGCTCATAAAATACATGAATCAGTGACACTATAAAGCATTATTCCCTCTTCTCTTCCAGCTTGTCAAAAAATGAAGAGAGACTTGATTTGACTTTCCTGGACTCATTAAAATTTAACAGGGAAGATAAGGAAGAAGTTTTCTTTTGGTTCTCAGTCAGTGGCAGCATGTCTTCCTTGAACATAGCACTCTTTGTCTTTTCCGATACTCATGTCTCAGTGTTCACTTTCAATTCAGCTATTACTTCGAGTTTCTTACTCCTCCTCTTGTCAGTTCTACCTAGGGAATCTGATCATGTCTCCTACATGACAGATAAGTCTAGTTGTACTATCTATAAAGTTAAAAGCTGCCTTGGGTCATCTCTGTGTCGTGCTCACTGTTCAAAGACTTAACCTTGTATTTGATCTATATCCTGATTCCATAATTTTCTTATATATTATTACTTGTGTCTCCCTTCCTTTACCCGGTTCCTAGTCACTCTTGTGATCCATTGGAGGATCTATTTCCTTCCTCATCATAGTATGGTTCCACATCAACACTTATTGACGACGAAGACCTAGAGTTTTGACGATCGTACCTTAGGATTCACTTTCATTTTTGGTGAATTCCTTTGCTTCAGTTGTCAATTATCACCTATTGGTTGATAATCTGTTGAATCCTATCCATGTTTGACTTCAATCACATCTATTCACATGGCTTGGATTGCATTGGTTCTTTGAGATTTTTGAAAAAGACCTTAGTTTCATATCTATGGACTAAGTTGCGCAAGATTATGTTGTGGTCACTTACACAACTTCCAGCTCTTTGAAGACTCGTCATTATTGTATATTGTGGCTTCGATCCACCTTTGTAATATATTTGGTCTTGTACCCGTACTATATGATGTACTCAAATATTGTAAAGGAGCTAGTGTTCCAGTATATTGAACATAGCATCCTCATATATGACTTTGTATATGACATTATTATGTATTTGTTTTAGGTACTACCTCTGCTCCATTGGACTTCTGAGTTCTCCAAGATAATGATTATAATGTATTTCGGCCATCGTTTCCCTCCGACCTCACACATTAGGGGGCATCTGTTATCAACCCAAATTTCACTTCTTCGTCCGAGTGCCAACATTCCTTATGTTCGTACACAAAAGGACATCTTAGGATTGAAGTTTTCCAAAACACTATAGATGGGCATGACATGGGATGCATTTACCTTTGAACCAGCTTGCCATATTATTTTTCTAAGTGTTGAGTTGCATACATGACTATCCTCATTGTAACTCGCATACGTATGCGACTATTTCCATTAACAACTCGCATACTGCACGCGACTATCTCCATTGCAACCCGTGTACATCAAGTTTCCTTTAAGCAACTCATGTGTCATAGACGGGTTGCCTACATCAATAGTCATGTACATCTTTATTCGACATTAGAAAATATAAATCACGATTAATGGAGATTAGTTGGGTCCTAATCATTAACTATCCTAACTGTTTCAACCTCCTCAACCTTTGAAACCACTCTATTTCCCAAAGTATAAATAGAGGCCTTGGGGAGGGCATTAACCAATCAAGTTTGGAGAGAAAAGTTATGCTGGTAGTATATCTTCAGAAGTCTTGGAGCAGCAGAACTCAAAGTCCTTTGGTTGCAGAGGAGTCCTTGTTTCAGAAGCTGGATTGTACTCTTATCTCATTCACTGATTGTTAATAAAGAGAATTATTCTTCCAACATTGTGTTGAGTCTCTTTCATGTATCATGGTTGATTAATATATTCGATTATGCACTATATATATTGTTTATATAACCTCTCATATATACATGTATAAGATTGTACTTGGATAATTTTCTCTTTGCAGGTGAAGGAGGTGCATCCCCGAAAGCTTTGGAGAGAAGCAGAGCGGAATAAGATCAAGCTTGGATCAACCATTGGTAATTGGGTGAGTCAAGAATTTCTTCCTATTTCCTTTATGTACTCTATTAAAGCTGATTGTCTGCAAGGTTAGTAGTAAGTTGGTAACCCCGGACCCTAGGTTACAAGGGTGTTTAATCCTGAACAACACCTACTTATTCACAACATACATTCATTCAACATAGACATATTCATCAAATACACATTGAGTCAATATTTAACGTGGAAACCCATTTGGGAAAAAAATACAAAAGCGCTCTTCATCTGGCATGAGGAATATATAGAACCTTTTGTCTATATAATCATCTTACAAAATTTGTTCTAGATCTTCTCTACAATCTATATAGAATTATATCCTCTCATGCTCTCTAGTATTAGGTCTTGGAGTTTTTCTCTCCTTCACTCTACTATCTATTCGCACACATCCTGGATCAACTCTCTTCTCTACAACTCCCTAACCCTACAACTCTACAACTATTCAACTCTCAACAGACAAGAGCTGACAGAGACCTAGGCGAGAAACCCGCACACAGCTTGGGTTCTCCATTTTATAGACACTTACATGTCATAATAAACCAACTCTATTCTGTTAGCTGACATGTTGCCATTCATATTCTCGTACATTCAGTTACAACTGTCAGTAGGAACTATCGGCCCAAAATACAAAGATGTTTTATTCCCCAAAACATGTTTTATCCTAACTAACTTATTACCCATGATTTATTGGGATTTCCTTTCCATCCGCTGCACATCTTCTTCTATCATGGTTCCTTCCCTCATGGATACTCTCGTCGCAGCTTCCCTTATGTCGTGAACTCTTCCCTTATGGTTACTTCTATCACAATTTCCTCTACATCTACTCTTTTTTCATAGCTTCCTCTACAACCACTTCTTCTGTCATAGCTCTTCCTTCGTTGCAACTTCATTTGTCGTGCGGCTGGAGTCTTCATATTCGAGAGTAGAATTCGAGCTGAATTCTTCCTATCTTTTCCTAGGGCCAACATGCCCTCAACACTCGCATATGGCTCATCACGAGCCACACTAGTCTGAAACTTCTGTTGTGACAAACTTACTTTGAAAATACTGGAATATTTTCACTATCTGTGTTGTCTCCTCCTGTACTTATGCTTTCTTCTTCTTCAAATTATCCACAAGGTCAAAACTAATGTGTTTCGACGTTGTAAGTCCTGCTGACTCTACTGCTTATTGCACTTTATGGTGTACATGTTGAACAATACCTGTAACTCTTTATTCCTCTCTATCGTTGTTTGTTTCCTCATTTCCCCCACTACTAGATCTGTTGGGATAATCATTCTAGGGAGGGGTGGGATAATTTTGCATATCTTCTTCTTTTTGTGGTGGGTCCCATCCCTGTTTTCCATTCTTCTGCATCGATGGATCATCCTGCCGCAAGTCTTCTTCTATAGATAGTAGGTCATTGGTGATAGGGACTCACCATTCTTTTGACCAATATTGGGTCATGGACTCAACTTCTTCATCAGATAGCAAGTATTGTGTCACTAACCATTGGTGATGTGGGTCCTATTGATGTTGCACCATAATATGATGGGGCCTGATCAAAAACTTAACAATGTTTTTGAAGCGTTGAATGGTCTCCTCTGTAATTCTTGCCTGCTTCCTCACATGATATCACAGGGAATCTGCTTGCAAAAAGAACTCTATATTGTTGTATTTTTTCCTCTACTTACTATCTTTGTCGAACCATTGATTTTGGTATCAAGATCTTGGACATCAAACTAGCATATATACCCCCTGGAAGTTCGATGGTTCTACCCATGTGAGGAACGAAAACAAAATAAGTAACCATGAAAATGGAATGTATTACATTTATCATGTGACTCCTCCGCATCTGCTAACAATTCATTTAGTAGATAATGTGACCAATTCATTTGAACCCCCGCTACACAGAGTTCAACTATTGTAATCATCCCTACAATACATTGGTTCATTCGCATCTTCTGCACCAACTTGGTAGCTAAAACCTTAGCTACAAACCAAACAGCGTGGTCATTGATGGAGGCGATAAAAAGGCCTTTGATGTCTCTGGTCAAATCATACTTGTCTTTTAACTTGTTCATCATCAGAGTGTCCTATTATTTTCTGAAAAATGGTGTTGGGTCTACATGTGCGAGTGGAAGCCCTGTAATCGCTGCTATTTGCATGAAATCCACATAAATATTTCGGTCGAACCATAGGAAACCGCCATGGAATGATACCAGCAATTTTTAACACATGCATTTACCTCTGTGTTGTGACCAAAATGTGACATATACATCAACAACAATAAACCCGCTCTGTCTAACCCTCTTTCCAATTCCATTGGAACTAGGCACATCGGTCCATCTGAACTCCTTTAGGTACATTTGGTGCTACCAGTGGGTACCGTGCATTCTTCAAAATTCTAATATTAGGCACATCATCTTTTCTAGGTGGAATAAATAGTGGCAACATAGTCACAGACCCTTTTTCTTCATCTTCTGGTGGTGTTGCTGCTGGTGCTTTCTTCTTGCGGTTACCCGATTGCTTCCTCGTTGACGAGCCTTATGGGTCTAGTCTTAACCTCACTAGAGAAATTTCATGGGACTGGGGAACTTCCCTTGTAACCATGACTTTTGGCAGGACAAAACCTGCCATGTCTTCGATAATAGTTGTGGGCAACAATGTTTCAACAATGAATTATGCAACTATACTGGTAGTGGAAATCGAAATAACCATGATCTGTGGAAAACTCACTTCGTCTCTTGCAATTGAAGACAGAAATGGAATACTCTTTTTCTAATGCAGAAGAATTAAGTGAAACTTGGGCGCGAAGGTGATAATGTCTAGGTGTTTAATCAGTCAGTCCTCCACTCGAGCGAGCAATTAATGCAAAGGTAGTTGTCCTTTCTGTCACATGGGCTGATCATTCGAATGATTATCTGGAAACCTCTACGCATGTCGTCACTCACCTACCACATCAATGGCAGTTGTTGTGCAATAATGATAGAAGTGACTACAAAGCACGCCGTCAAAAATTGCTCAGGCCTTTGAATTAATTACAACCACCTTTCATTTCTGCAACTCCAGTTCAACTTGCGATAGCAGCAATCTTCCTACGACCTGTAATCAACCTTTGACATATTGCTTTCGATGCAATAGACAGATTTTCTTCACCATAATTTCTCATTTGCGACAGACAAACAGTCTGTGACGCTTTTCTTTCGCAACATATTACTAAAAATATTCATAAGATTTTTTTTTTGTACTTTTTATTTATTATAATATTTTATTATTATTATTATTATTTCAGTCAACCAAGTCACATATATATTTATAAGGATTTAGTTGATTTCCATTCACTAATCGTTGGAAAGGTGTGCCATCATATTTTTTCAATTGCACTAATCCTCCATTAATGATATCCATTACGATATACGGTCCTAGCCACTGTGTTTTCAGCTTACCCAGACGCTTTAAAATTTTTCTATCATACAGAGGAACAAGTCCTCTGACCTGAAATTGCTTATTTTTGATGTGTTGATCGTGCCATAATTTATGTCATTCTTTCACAATGTTTTGATGATATCCTACAAAAAAACGATCTTCTTCCAACTGCACAAGCTGCGATAGTCTTTCCTCAAAAGCATCAACATCTGTCATCTCCATGATCGTAGAAATCCTTAGGTTGGGTACAATATATTCCATTGGAATAAAAAGATCTTGTCCATACACCAGGTGAAATGGATTTTGACCTGTCAATTTCTTACTAGTCTTGTGGTATGCCCACAAAAATTTTGGTATTTTATGGTCCTAGTCATCTCTTTGACCATTGCAAATATTTGTCAATGCATTCTCTAGGATCTTGTTAAATGATTCGACATCACCATTCGCTTGAGGGTGATATGGTGTTATATTTCTATGAGGGATATGGAATTCTTCAGTTAATACTTTAATCAACTGATTGAAAAAATGTGTATCTTGGTCACTTATCAAAATCCTCGGGCATTTGAATCGAGTCACAACATTGTCAAACAGGAACTTGGTAGTAGTCACAGCAGTACAATCCTTCATAGGTGTGGCTTCAACTTGTTTGGTAAATTAATCGATCGTGATAATAATATATCTTGTACCCATTCTCTTTCCTATTGTATTAATAGGTCCCACAAAATCAACAACCGATTTTTCCAATTCCAGCAAAGTTACTTGAGGTACTAGTGGCATTTCATCTCGTCGCGATGATTTTTTCGTTCTTTGAGATACATCACAACTGCGATAGTATACTCGACCATTCACATGCATGGTGTTCCACCACAATACTTCTTGCAATATCTTTCACACTATAGGTTTTCCAGCATAATGGCCTCATGCAACACCAGCATGCGCTTCATTTAGTATCATTGGTTTCTCGTGTTCCAAGATGCAACGATTAAGAATCGCATCAGGGCCCATTTTATATAACTATATAGCGATCAACTGGAAGTCTGGAACTCACACAACTAACTGCTTCTTTTGTGTAGTAGTAAATTCAACTGGTGCATATCCCATACTCAAAAATTGTATGACGTCTCAGTAATGATCATCAAACATTCTTATTGCAAATAGTTTTGCATCAGGGATACTATCATTGAGGTTACTAGGTTCTTCTCCACTCTCGAGCCTCGATAGATGGTCCGGTCCTGAATTTGGTCAACCCGGTTTAACAATGACTTCAAAGTCAAATTCCTTAAAAAGGATAAGCCATTGTTTGATATCCCCCCCCAACAATGGCTTATTGACCAGGTATTTCAACGTTGAATGATCTGTGTACATTTTGAAATGTCCACCTAACAAATAGTGTCAAAATTTCTATAGAGCATATAACATAGCTAGTCCCTCTCTTTCTGTCATGGTATAGTTCTTCTCTTCTATTGATAATTTCCTGCTGGTGAAGGCAATAGGATGTTTAATCGACCCTTCGGTAGGCTATGCTAGTACCACACCGGGTGCGACAAATGACACATCGACATGTATATGGAATTCCTTTTTCAAGTATGGAAATACAAGTATGGGTGTTGTAACCATCTTGTTCGTTAAAGTGTCCAGAATTTCTTGGTAAAATTTTGTCCACTGGGACTTAACATCTTTCTTCAATAACTTCTCCACCAGAGTAGTCACCTCTGCATAACCCTTGATAAATTTTTGATAGTATCCTATATGTTCCAATGTTGTTCACAGTTTCTTCACTGTGGTAGGTGGTGGTAGGTCAATGATGATCACAATTTTAGCAGGGTCGACCAAGATTCCATCACGACAAACTACATGGCCCAATAGAATTACAAAATGGGCACAATAGATATTTTTCATTAATTTCAATGAAATCTGATACTTGTGACAGTGTTCCAACATCATCCTAAGGCTCTCACTATGATCCTTAATGATCCCAAATACCGTCCAATTGTCGAAGTAGACCTCAATAAATTTATGAATAAAATATTTCAAGGCAACCACTACTATCTTGGAAAAAATAACAGGAGCATTATTGAGTCCAAAGGCCATTACCGTGTATTGGAAACAACCCCATTCCATCGCAAAGGTTGTATTGTGTCGATTTTCCTTTGGGATTCTAATCTCAGTAACCAGAGAACCCATCAGTAAAAGAATAAACTTCTTGACCCCCAACACTTTCTAATACCTCATCCATAAATGGAGTTGGAAATGGGTGATGTAAACAAGCATCGTCAATTCCTTAGGTTAACGCAAATTATTACTTCACTAGTATCCTTCTTATCTTGCACCACTATTGGAATGATCCATTCGTATTCTTCAACAGGTTCTATGATACCTGCATCCATCATTCACTCCAATTGTGTCTTGAATTTTTCTTTATATCGCAAATTCAGTCAGTATAGTCTCTGCTTTACAGTATTTGCACCGGGATTTAATGAAATCTTCATTTCTCCAAGGTCTTCAACAATCCATTTCATTTCTGAGAGTTTGGTAGGGAAAAAATCCTAAAAATCATGCAATAGGTCCATAATTTTCCCAACAGTCTCATCATCCCAGTAATCTCCAATACTGGAAAATTTTGGATTCTCCGGGGAGCTAATGTTTACTTTCTTGACTTTTAGTGGATTTAGAAACTAATCACTATAAATACCAAATCCTTCTACTACGCGCGTACCTTTAGACTCTGGTATGTTTATGTCAAGTGGGTCATTGTCATCAGGTTCTCCTATCACATTATAGCAATTTATCAAGTGTTGGATTGTTGTGCTGCGCTGATTGAAGTTTGTCATTGCGACAAGGATGTCTTCAAATATCTCTACCTTGATTACTTGTAATGCAACATTAATTGAAGGATGATCATCAAAAAACTCAAATGTGTGTGTGAAACTAGTAGCTAACTCATCCCATTCAACAGTTCCTCCTCGCAACTCTACTAATGTATAGTAGTTCCTTGGTATCATGTCTAGTATGTGTATGAACTAATGAATCCATTCCTGCCATGGATATGCCTCCCATGTCGCATGAAAATACTCAATATGGTCGAAAGGATTAGTTAATCCTGTATACTTTTGACCAGTATAGATGCTCTATTCTCCAAATCTTATCTCCATTAATATTCGACATTGTGTCCATTCAGAGATAAATTCTTTATGTGTGACCTACCATCTGGAAGGTGTAGCTTTCAGTGCAAAGTCTAGAGAGGAGAAGAACTGGTTTTGTGACTTTTTTTTCAAATTCAACTAGAAAATATGTAAGGTTAGGTAAACCTTCATATGTGGGTAGATCACTTACCTCGATTCCTACATGTCACATAGATTGTGTAATTCTTGCACATATCCTCATGGATACTTCATGCATTTGATTCTGCCAGTTTTCCAATGCTTCACCATAATCCGATATAAAGGAACTAATACTCCTCCATATAATCTTTTCATCAGTCATTGGGTTTACATAAATATTCCCTTGCAGACGTGATGTTATAAATATGGTCCATATAATCACCTTGTCCTTCACTGTTTACTAGCTCGACGTATCTCTAACTTTCTGGCGGGTCAATTGGTGTGACCACCCTTAGCTCTAAACATTCAAATGTTAAGTTTATTTTATTAAAATTGATGATAGTCTGATTATCAATTGCCTAGTCAATCCACAAAAGTGTGGGATACAGTTTTTTGTCATCAACAATGTCGATTACTTTAAAGTCAGCATATGTTTTTAGGCCTTCTACCTCGATAGGCACTTGATTCATTCGACCGATAAGTAGGAATTTCAACATATTTTCTAATCTAAGATGGACAGGAGACCACTCCAGTCGTGGTTTCCTTATGCTTTCCAATTTTTTCCTGGTCATAATGTTGACATCAAATCCCAAGTCTAGGATAATATAGTCCATATCATAATCTCCTATCTAGGAAGTCATCCTTAACTTACCACCATTCTTTAATATTTTTCCCACATGGTTTACCCTTCTGTCTGGTCGCACGTATTGTTGAGTTTATTCTATTAGAGTTGTCAATTCTGTGACAATTCTGTGACAACATCTTTATCTTGTATTAGAGATAAGCAACTTTTAAAAAACTCTTTAAACTTACTAACCTTTCCTGTTGGTTTCTTTCAGAACAACTAGTCAAATATTTCAGGAATCTCCATAATTGGTCTTCTAGGTAGTGTAGTGACAGATATCGATGCTTGATTCTTGTCTACGAATTCTTGTTGCACATCCAAGAATATTTATTTTTCTTTTTAAATGTCAAACACCACTCTCTTTTTTGTTGTTGGTCGCGCCTGCAGTATTTCATGTTGTGTTTCTTGGTCTGCTTCAGTCACAACACCTCTTCTTGTTACGACAACTATATATGATTCCCTCAGCTCAGCAAAAATATTTTGGGTATTTTGGTTGGGTTTTGGGTTGGGATTCTGTAGAGGGTTTGGATTTCCCACATTTCTAACCTACCACTTTACAATCAACTATGGACACTACTCAAAGGTATGATCAAAATATTTGCAATACGAACATGTATTTGTAGGGCTTGCACAGTCCTTAGAAAATTTCCTAGTTGCCCATAATTATAACATATGATTTGGCCTCTTTCTTGACCAAATCCTCCTCCTTGTCCTTAACCTCTAAAATTTCTAGCCCCCCCTTGTTGAGGGTATTGTTGCTGTGATTATTGATTATATGGATACTAGGGATGAGGATACCGAGCTTATGGATATTGAGCTTGGGCCCGCTCAGCTTGCATCTACTCTTCATTTTTCATTAAATAGGTGTCCACCATTTTCTCTTGTAACAGTTGAAATGCTCTGCAATACTTCTCATCATGGCCTATTGGTTTACAAAATTTACAATATAAACTAGCTGGTGCACTTATAATCTTTTGTAAGTACAAACACTCTTCTGGTCGATGGCCTATAGTTTGGAATATTATACATTAAGGCATCCCTTGTGTTTTTATTGAGCTTGGCACTCCTAATGCGACATAATTCATGAGTGTCAGGAAATTATCCTTATGGTATCCCTCTCTTCTGCATATGTTACACCACATTTCATCTTGGATCTCTTTCAATTTTTTGATGTCCTGGAGTTGCAGTGTAAGGTTGGCTAGGTGTGACTGAATTTGCATCATTCATGCACTAGTATCTCCTACAAGTGTAGATTCTAGCTTCATCGCCAACTCCAACGCTTCAATATGTGATGTAATATTTTGTTGCATCAAGGGAATCTGGATGTGCAGTAACAACATTGTAATGGACCACACTTTGTGCTATACTTCCAAATTATGTAAGCTTACTTTAGCCATCATCGTCTTAAATCTCTAGTCAAAGTCCCACACATACTTTGTATACAATTGCTTAATCTCTTTAATATTTGTAATACACTAAGATTCAAATTTGGTCTTTCTGAATTCATCTATTAGTCCTTCTCAAATTTGGTCAAGTGTTTTTTGTTCTACTACTGTCAGAACCATAGAGAAATTCATATACCAATCCAACACAGGACCCCTCAGGGTTGGGATCATTTGATCCCTATTTGTGGCCTCATCTTGGACCTGTCGCATAGTCCATATGGCTTCACATAGAAACCAATGTTTCTCTGGGTCTTCAAACCCATTTCCATTGAAAATTAACAGCTTAATATCATTCCCAACCATTGTATTGGTCCTTGGTACCGATGGATAAAAGGTTTGGCTAGCATAACTCCCTTGCTTGCTATTCCCATAATTATTATTACTTATATTGACAAATACACTGGGAGATGAGTTTTTGGACCTTACCTCCAGAGATGTACACGGGGTCATAGATGTGTCATATTCTTACTCTGGATCTAGGGATTCTTCTTCTTCCCTTTCAGGGATATGTTGGTATTCCTATTCCTCGTTGTAAGAACCTCTGTCAAAGTGTGACATCAACTCGTAGTCTTTTCATGTGGGCCTACTGCAACTTCCTCTTCTAGTCAATGTTCTTCTTTTTTTTCTCGACCGAAATCTCCCTCCACTTCTTAGACTTCCGCCCTCTAGTTCAGTTTCTCTATCACCAGGGAACATCTCAACTTACTCTACTCCATTTTTCTCATAAGTCATTTGCGGCACATCCAGGGTCATCTCACAGATTTATTTACTCGTCATATTCCATTATGAGGATCCATTTTTCATATACAAGCATCTTTATCCAAGTTCTTAAAGATATAAAGTATCTTCCTCTAGGTCCTTGGAATTTTTTCTTTCTACCTTACTATCTGATGTTATTGTGTCAACAACAAACTCAATAATTTCTACCCAAAAATCGACAGCCCTAGATATAGGTTTTCTAATATTTTTCATCCACTGAATCGGTTGAGGACTCCACTATGTCGGTTATCCTTATTGGAAATTTTTTCGCTTGGTTGCTAGCTTCAAAAACCACTCATACATTAAAACATGAAACTCGCAGAAGAAATATTGTGATTATCGGTATAAATATACTGCTCCCACCACTTTGTTGGATTCAACTATGATCCTTCACTTTCTTCTCGTGCAAACTCTAATGCTTTAAAATCCACCCATTCTTGAATTTCCAGCTTTGTCGAGTGTCAAAACATGTCCCTCGCCAAAATTATTCATGGTCCCAGCAACAGAACCATATGGTTGTGTTTCCTCCTTCGCCTCAGGTTTAGACCCTTGGTTGTCCATCAAAAAAGACCAAGATATCGTCCCGACAAAGAAAGGATTAGTCGGCAGCACTTGCGACACAGATGCAGTCTCACCCGAGATATCTCTATGGGTAATTGCTAGAACCAGGTTTCTATAGTTGTGTAGCGATTTCCTTTTCCTTCGCACCTTACTAGCTTGCTTAACCAAAGCCAAAGAGTGTGTTTCCTATTCTTATATGTTCATTCAAGATATTACTCTACTTATCTGTCGACAGAGATTACAACAGTTAATAGAAATCTTTAACATATATTCTTTCTACCCACAGTGCAACACATGCATCTAAAAACTCATTCATAAGTAAATGTTGGTCAATATATTTTAGACCTACTTATTCACATCAAACATTCATTCAACATAGACATATTCATCAAATCCATAGTGAGACAATATTTAACATGGAAACCCATCTAGGAAAAAACACAAAGGCGCTTTTCATCTGGCATGCGAAATATATAGCACCTTTTGTCTCCGCACTCAGCTTGTAGACTATGTTCTAGATATTCTCTACAATATATACAAACTTCTCTCCTCTCATGTTCTCTAGTCTTAGGTCTCTGGAGTTTTTCTCTCCTTCACTCTACTGTCAATCTACAGATAGCATGGATCGAATCTCTTCTCTACAACCCTACAACTCTACAACTATACAACTATACAACTCTTCACAAACAAGTGTCAACAGAGATCTAGGTGAGCAACCCACAGTTATATTGGGTTCTCCCTTTTATAGACTCTTACATGTCATAATAAACCGACTCTATTCTGTTAGCCGACAAGATATCATTCCTATTCTTGTACATTTAGTTACAACTTTCAGTAGGCACTATCGACCCAAAATACAAAGATGCTTTATTCCCCAAAGCATGCATTATCCTATCTAACTTCTTACCCATGATTTCTCAGGTTTCCCTTTTCATCTGTTGCATGTCTTCTTCTATCATGGTTCCTTCTGTCATGACTGCTCTCATCGCAGGTTCCTTTCTGTCATGAACTCTTCCCTCACATATACTTATGTCACAACTTCCTCTATAACTACTTCTTCTATTGTAGCTCCCTCTACAACTACTTCTTATGTCGTAGATATTCCTTCGTCACAAATTCCTATTTCGTGTGGCCAAACTCTTCATATTCTCGAGCAAAATTCTATCCAATTTCTTCCTATCTTTTCCTAGGGCCAACACCATGTTAGAATGTGTAAATATAATTATCTTGGGGTGGGTACATGATCCCAAAGTATTTCCAACTTAGAAAGGGAAATCAATAGAATGTTTAGCGTAGGAATTCCCAATCTAAGAGACCAGTATAAACTCTAAATACTATAAGGTTATGAGTAAATCCACAAGGAGGATATTATTATCTCACCCATATCTCTGATGTAAATCATTCTAGGCTAGCTTGAAAACGTCTATGCTTTGGTCATTAGCATGGTTTACATAAAAAAGTAGAAACCTCCCTAACTACATGTTTATTATGAGTACCCAACTTTAAATAGACAATACACATGCTTGGGATAAACAATACAAGAACAAATCAACTTACCATTATAACAAATATGCTCTTCAATCAAGATCAATGGGATGCCTTTAATGGATTATATATTGCTCCTATTCACTTGATTTCTTATGGAAATATAGAGGGTTTTCTTTGTGGAGCTAATTATGTTGTTTAAGGATTTCAAGTCCATTTTACACTCTTATTATATGGTTATTTTATAAATCCCCTTGAGTATGTATTTTGTAGCCACTTTTTTTTTTCATACGACATCACATAGTACAATGGCCAAGGAAGCCTCAACATAGACCATAATCTATACTTGTGTCTAAAAAGAGGGAACACATATGTGATTTCTTATGTACAATTTTCTTCGACTTGACAATAGGTAGGTTATTATGTTTTATGTTTTTTCAACTCAAAAAAGTGTTTGTAGTATCAATTTGAGCAATTTCTAAGTCGTAATAATTTGTTGCATGTCTTATTTCCACTGTTTCTAGTTTCAGATAGTTTGTTCCTTATAGGATTCTGTATTGACAACCCCAGTTGACCGATCTTGGAAACACATAATTTGTAATTGATTTTTGGATGTTTTCATAGTGTCCAAAACAATTAGATGAAAATTCAATATGGAATAGCCAAATTTTCATGTATTTTTCTTCATTCTAGAGAATTCGGCATTTTCATGGAATTCCAAAAATGATCATACGTGTTGTTAATATGTATGACCTATAGTGCTTACTATTCCCCGCCACCAGCTAATGTAGGAATTTGCAACTCATAACATTTCCTTTTTGGTATTTTAGTTTATTTTCTATGTTATCCCGAGTTGATTGATAGCTTGCACAATCTTTTACAGGTTGTCTATATTTTTAATCTGTACATCCGATGTGTGGCTAGATATAACATAGTCATGGAAATACAAGTAGAGATAGAGGAAGGAAAAGGGGAATCCTTGTCACCACCAATCACTATGAAGGAATAAATGCAAATATTGAATATGTCATCTAAAGAATTGAAAGAGGGCCCAAGAGGGGCAAGCTATGAGATCCTCGAAAAACTTCAGCTACCCATAGAAACTCCTCTAACACTTGAGCATTGAAAATAACCTGGTAATGGAACATTGCTGAGAAACATTAGATTGGAGCAATTCTAACTTATATATCTCATAAAGATGGGATGAATTTCATCCCGAAGGGATTTCATTTCCATATAAGTTGCATTTCCTTCTCAAAATGTAAAAATATGCTACATATTCCGGGTTTTATAAATGGAATAATTTTTTTTATAGTATTCTTCACTAAACGATATTGTTCAAGTTCACTGTAGGGCTCACCAATTTGTTCCCTACTTATACACATCAATTCCAAATCGTAGAATGAAATCGCGCGTTAATTACATATGTCATTACCATGTTTGACGACAACTTCAATTTGCATAATTTTTTTTATCTGGTCATCTTATTCTTTGAGTGCATAAAAAAAGCTAAGTATTTCTCTTTATATTCTAGTGTGAAAATAAAAAAATCTAAGCATTTCTCTTTATATTTGAGTACGGGTAGAAAAAAAAATTGGCTCTAGCGATAAGAGGATTTACTCCATTTGAATAGTTTTGGATTTCCTGCATTTGAATAGATTTGGATTTCTTGCATTTGAATAATCCTTTGTGAATGTACATCATATATACACTATGGGAGTTAGCTAATCCAACATTCTCTCTTCCTCCCAAAATTCTGCAAGATGCTTATAATTGGTTAGTGTGGTAGATAACTAGAAAAAAGTGGATGATAACAGGTAGCAGAGGCATATAACTTGTGTCCTACCGATGGTATTCAGCTACAAATTAATAATTGTGCTAAAATGACTGGTTTATACCATACATGCCATAGTTGATATAGATCTATGTTTTCATTGAACTCAATATATTGTCTGTCTTGTTTCCTAAAGCATTGAGAGTTTGAGACTAAATTTGTAATGAAATTTCATTGTGTTTGATCACATCAATGACAGTTCATTGTGTCACTAAACACAACTTAATTATTGTTCAAACTATTACTTTGAATGGGTTTGAATTATCTTGTAAACATAATTTTTTTGAATGCATATGCCTGACTGTTTTTAAGGTAAGTATGAAACATGAAGTTTATCTCAAACTTTTATATGAAATTTCGAACCGGTAAACTCTCCAATTTTAAAGGATATATTTTAGACATAGCTCATGACTACTTGAGTTGAGTTCACCTTCGAAGCTAACTATATTATATTCTAATAATCAATAGCTGTCCATCTTACTTCCAGTGCTCAACCTTGTCAACATTCAAATCTATCCATTTTGATTTGAAAATAGGATCAAAACAATTTATTATTGTTACGCCGATAAGCATTTAGATATTATCTCGGATTTGGGATTTGCTTAAGTGAATCAACAAGATTAACCCAAGTGTAACAACTATACTACATGGATTCATTTCATGGTCATTGTATATTTGTTGGGTATGATTGTCATTGATGCCTAAGAAGTTCATTAATAACAAAGGAAAATGATAGCAAGTCATTCATAACTATATTTAGTCTAAGTCGATGACTTGTCTACCATTGCCAATCTAATTCAACCGCTTGTCAACCATTATCAATCAAAATGGGCCACTTGTCAACCATTGTCATTCAAATTCGATTGCTTTTCGACTCTTGACCATTGTCATTTGAGTCACAATCAGAGTCAGAATCTGAATTGTCAGAACCAGAGTCGCAGACAAGTCAGATTCGGAGTCGACAGATTATAGTTCGACATCAAATCAGCAAGTCAGAATCATAGTTCGACATCATAATCAGCAATTTGAAATCAATAGATTCTAGTTCGACATCAGAATCAATAAGTGAGAATTGATGGAGTTCAATTTGACATCAGAATTGACAAAGTTGAAGTCAAAACAATTGAATAAAAAATGTTAGAATACACAGTGTATTCATGAGGTTGATTCTCGTCATCGAAATAAATCAGTTAGACTTAGAATTGAAAATATTGACATATTGTAAATCAAAGAATAAAATAAGTTGGAAGGTAACATGTGTAACACCCTGGTTTTGACCCCATTTGCATTAAATGTATATGATGTATATATTGTAATTAATCATGGTGTGGAGCTAAAGACAAAAGCCCCACCATCGATTTAGCGTTTTATGTTTCGGAGATTAAAATCGATGTCGATGGTATTTTGTGCTAGCTGGCACATTATAATTTTGGACATCATGTAAATATGCAATCTAATTAAAAACCCACAACCAGCTATGTCAATGCAACAAATAATGAGATAGGGGCATGATTTCCTAAGGATAAAGGGGGAAATATTTAACCTCTGATCCAATGGGAAGAAGCCAAGTGTCAATGAAGCCATCAACTACCAACCACCTTTTCTTGTCTTATTCACCAACCAATTAAATTCTCCAGGAGTTAGTTGGGCAGTTATTTCCCTGGGGCTTGGGGATTATGGGAAGACATCAATTCTGGCTAGGTTGTAAGCCTTGAGCACATGCTTTCCAAGGGGAAGGTTTTGTCCATTACTCTCACATGGAAGAGAGAAATCATATACCACTCACGCACAAAATATTTCCCTCATGCACTCACGCAATTGATGTTCCTCACGTAGGCATTCTATTCCTCAACCATTTTTTCATTCTCCTGGGCACGAATTTGCAGTCTGCTCCATTTTTCCCCAAGATGGGAAATCATTTTTGGTAATGATCGATGGTTGGGTTTACTCCCCCACGATTTTGCTACATTTCCCCATCATTTTCCAAGCTAGAAATCATTTTTGGTAATGCCCAGCAGATTGAGGAAGAAATCATGATTTCTGGGTGATGGTTGAGTCGTTTTCACCCATGTGAAACAATTGATCAATTGGTGAAATCGATTTTGGACCAGGGGATATTTTTCCTCAATTGACACTTCTTATTTTGGATCCCATGATTTTTTCCTTCAATCCCAGAACTTGGTAATTGTTGTGTATGATTCTATTGTTTAGTCTGAACCGATTTGGGAGTGGAAATGGGGTCTGAACTAGCTTGATAAACCTAGTGTGGGAAGGAGCCTCAAAGACAAATCTAGGGGGCTATTTTTCTTCTTTGTACAACCCAAATAGCACTGGAGAGGAAGGCATGGCCTAAGGGATTGTGTAGCAGAGAAGGGGATGCTTCCTTGTGTTGGGTGTGTAGATGTTCTAGAAGCCTGGCTAGATTTGGTGCAGGTGTCCATAGATTTGTGGTTGATCTCGCTAGCTTAGTAGTCATCCTTTCCAGCTCCTTTATAGCCTGATCAACCCAACTGTGTTGGATTGGCTGAGTTTTGTTGTATCCTTGGCTATGTGTGAGCCTACTAGTGTTCCTTATTCCTTGTGGGAATCATGCCCAGCTCGAGGGTGGCAGTGTTGCTAATAGATTAATGAGCACACTGTCCTATGGTTGGGTGGAACGTTGCAGCGAAATAGCTGGTTGTGGGATGAGCTTCACTTCCAAGATAAGTATTCTTGTGTCTAAAATATCTGCACTAGTAATTGCTTAAATGAATTATGGTGAACATGTGAATGCTTGAATGAGTTTTTCTTCCGCTGTAGACTGCATTTTGCATCTGTGCATGCTTTTATTTTCAATGCATTTCATTTTATGTTCACGGGGCTAGTTTTCCAGGATTTTTAGCGGTAATGTCGCGTCCGCTCCACCTAGATGAGGGGTGGGGACGTGACGACATGTCTGAGTCGAGATTATGAATTTGATTATTTCATAATCATATGGTTAAATTCATAGGATTAATAGAGAAGGTAATTCTAAATTAGTTTAATTTGTTAAGGGATGCGATGAAGAGTTGTGACTATTAGGAAATATGCGTGATTGATGGTATATAAACAAATCTCTAGTCATTCAAATAAGGTGTCTCTGTATACACAAATTGCAAACCATAAAGTGTACATAAAACAAATAATGTATAATCGTCTAAGAGTGGTTGTAAAGTGCAAGGGCAGACAACAAAATCCTGTAGGAAGTCGTAGCTTCCTTCTAGTTGTTGTTGATAAATAGGGTGTTGATGCACCCTTCAGTTGTAGCTAAAAATATTGGGTGTTGTAGCATCCAGCAAGTTAGTGCTTGCAAAATACTTGTAAATATAATTTTGCAATAAAAGAAAGTGTTTTTGGTTTTCCCAGTTGGGTTTCCACGATAAAATTTTAAGTTATGTTTCTATTGTTGTTTTTGTTTTTAAATAAGGTGATAAAAATTAAAGATATCTAAATATTGATTCACCCCCCTCTCAGTATTACTTGATTTTTCAACAATTGGTATCAAAGCAGGTCTCTTCACAAAAGTTTAACCGTTTGAAGAGAGATCATTTATCACTTGGATGAACAAGGGAAAATGACCAGCAAGGTTCCACTATTCAATGGTGAGGATTATGTGTTTTGGAGTGTTAGGATGATAAATCATTTAATGTCTATTGGACTTGAAGTTTGGTTATCCATAGAAAAAAGGTATATATATCCAAAATATCCTCCCATATACCTTAAAGGAATAAAAAATTTGGGTACAATGCAAAATTTGTTAATGTAAGCTTGGCTGGATTATACAAAACATTTTTTTGAGAAAGTAATGCATTGCAAAAAAACAAAGGAGATTTTGGAGAACTTACTGACCATGTATGAAGGAAATACCATGGTAAAAAGGGCCAAACTCCAGACATTGAAAGCTCAATTTGAAAATATAAAAATGAAGGAAGAAGAGAACATATCAGAATAATTTATGAGAATAGACTAAATTGTTAATGCAATTGAAGGGTAGGAGCAGAATTGGAAGAAATTCAAATAGTTGAAAAAGTACTAAGATTACTTCCAATGATTTACAATCTGAGATCTCCACCCTAGAATATAGAGAAAATATTTACAATCTTACCACAAATGAACTATATGGTATCCTCATAGATTATGAGATCAGGATTAAACAAGATAACTTTCCAAAGAAGGAAGCAGCTTTCAAGGCATCTAAAGTAGCCAAGAAATCCAAACCAAAGATTCAATCAGAAGACTCTGATGATGAAGAAGCACTTCTTCTTTAAAATCTTAAGAAAGGTACAAGTAAGTACAAAGGGAAATTACCCTTAAAATGGTTCAACTGTAGGGGAATTGGTCACTTTGCTTCCAAATTCCCTTATCCCAAACATGCAAGACAATGATTAGTGCCTTGAAGACTTTAAGAAGAACAAATGGAAAATATAGGAAGAAAAACAAAAAGAAGGCCTTTTAATCCATGGATGATAGTTTCTCATATGAGTCTAGTGAAGATGAAGAAGCATAAGTTATATTCATGGGAATAGAGAGCAGGAACCTTGAAAAATAATCAGGAGTGCTAGACCTTGAAGCATAACTCATAAGTGCTATCGAAGAATTAAGGTAGTATAGGAGGATGTACAAACAATTAAAAAACAAAATGACATAGGATGAAAAGAAAAACAATGATAAAAAAGAATTATTGCTGAGTTAAAAAATTAGCTTCAAGAAGCTAAAAAGGTTGAAAATCGTCTAGAACATCATCTCAAGAAAAGAGAGCAAGAATTAAAGAAATATGAGGCTGGATTAGTCTTACTTAGAAAGAAGATTGATTAAGAATACTTTCAATCAAAATTTGTGAGTAGCCCAAAAACTCTAGATGGCATCCTAAGTTGCCAAAGATAATCCAGTAATAAAACTGAATTGGGTTATGACAAAGGAATGAAGTTAGAAAAATCCTTTCCCACAATACAAGATGGAAACAAAAAGAGTTATACTGATGTACTCAAAGACCCAGTTGAAAAGGGAGATAGTCAAAAATATGATTCTTTTCAAAATGAAAGGAGGACAAATAAAATTCCAAGAAGACTAGTGACAAACAAAAATATGCAACTCTTTTTGGGTAATTTCTATGTCTATAACAATTTTGGGCATAAAGCATTTGATTGTAGAATGAACCAAAAACATAATAAGAAATCTCCCTACAAGGAAGACAATTATAGTGATCCTCCAAAAGGAATAAATCAGAATTGCTTTGCACCTTTACATAGGCATGACAAAGAATGTTACAAATGTGGTAACTTGGGGAATATAGATATAAAATGTAAACCATTGGCTCCTATTGAAAAAGGAGCCACAACTAGAGACAAGGAACAAAGAAAGGCTTGGAAAAGAACATAAGATGGGAAAGAAAAAATGTTAAATATCTCTATATGCCACAGAAAATAAATATCCATGGCATGTGGATAGTGGATGTTCAAAGCACATGACAACAGACCCAAGCAAGTTCATCAACCTAAAATGAGATCAAAAGCGAAAAGTTACTTTTGGAGATAATGTATTGTCTAAAATAATTGGGAAAGGTACAATGGCTCTTAGAAATAAGGTTAAATAAAAAAATATTTTGTTAGTAGAAAAATTAAAACATAATCTCCTAAGTGTGAGTCAAACTTGTGATCAAGGGGACATTTGCATATTTGACTCCAAGAAGTGTGAAATTAGAAACAAAAATCCAGGAAAACTTATTGGGACTGCTGTGAGAACTCCAAGCAATGTATGCATTCTAGAAAATGAAGAACAATGTTACACAAGTCAAATTGATGAAAGTATGTTGTTGCATAAAAGGATGGGGCACTTAAAATTTGACAATATTGTAAAAATAAGTAAGAAGGGAGCTGTAATAAACTTACCAAATATCATAAAACGTCCTAACTATGTTTGTAGACATTGTCTTCATAGGAAACAAACAAAAGCAAGTTTCAAGATCAAAGAGCATACAACATCACAACCATTGGAAACAATTCACACTAACCTATGTGGTCCTATAAGGACTAAAAGCATGCAAGGTGAGCATTACTTCATGTTATTCATTGATGATCATAGAAGGATGACCTGGGTGGCATTTCTCAAGGAAAAATCAGATGCCTTTTTGAAGTTTAAATCCTATAAAGCACTAGTTGAGAATGAAACAAATCTCAAAATTAAGTGTCTAAGGTCATACAATGGTGCAGGGTTTACTACAAATAATTCAATGAGTTTTGCGAAACTCATGGAATCAAAAGGAATTTTTCAACCCGAAAAAATCCTCAGTAAAATTTGTTAGTTGAGAGAAAGAACAAGACAATTTAAGAAGCATCCAAAACCATGCTTAATGAAGCTAAACTTCCAAACAGCTATTGGAGAGAAGAAATATACACAGTTGTTTATATACATAACACATGACAACTCAGAGTAAATAGTGACTAAACACATTATGAGCTATGGTTTGGTAGACTAGCATCATTCAAGTAATTTAGAGTCTTTGGAAGTAAGTGCTACATAAAGAGAGATGGTGATAATCTTGGGAAATTTGACTCTCGGATAAATGGAGGCATATTTCTTGGATATTCATCCACCAAAAAGCCATACAAATGTTACAATCTAAGATCACACGAGATCATAGAAGGTCAAGTGTAATTGTTGATGACACTAAACCAAGAAAAATTAAAGTTCAAGAAAATGAGGATGATGAAGAGAAAGATGAATATTCTCAAAAGGAGTACTCTATTAAAGAGGAAGAGGAAGATCAGGATTATCAAAGTAGGAGGCTTTAGAACAAAAGGAAGAAAGGGAAGATGAAGAGTCTCCTTGATCTGATACAAAACTCCATCTAGAAGAATTAAAAAGAATCATCCTGAAACTCTAACCATAGGTGACAAAGATGCAAGAGTTAGTACAAGAAGAAGAATATTGTTTCAAGAACAAGCATTAATCTCATTGGTTGAGCCAAAAAAATTTGCAAAGGCTAGAAAAAATAATGATTGGATCAACGCCATTAATGATGAGTAGGACCAAATAGAGAAAAAACAAACTTGGGAACTTGTCCCAAGATAATAATAAAAAAGGCATGAATGTTATTGGGACCAAATGGATTTTCAAAAACAAGTTTAATGAGGATGGTCAAGTCATAAGAAGAAAAGCCATACTAGTATGCAAGGGATATGCTCGAATAAAAGGTATTGACTTTGAAGAAAATTTTGCACTTGTGGCAATACTTGAAGCTAGTAGAATGTTTTTAGCATTTACATGCTATAAAAACTTCAAAATATACCAGATGGATGTAAAATATACATTCCTTAATGGAGAACTTTAAGAACAAGTCTACATTGAAGAACTTGAAGGTTTTCTATTATCATAAAATAGAGACTATGTTTGCAAACTAAAAAAGGCACGCTATGGACTCAAACAAGCCTCAAGAACATGGTTTTCAATATTGGAAAAGTACTTGAAGCAAAAAGGTTATAAAAGAGGGTTCATTGACAATAATAGCTACATAAAGTTTGAATACAAAACCATGATCATTGTTGCTGTTTACGTAGATGATATCATATTTGGAAGTGATCTACATGTTCTGAGTGTAAACTTTGCTTCAGAAATGAAAAAGGAGTTTGAAATGTCAATGCTAGGAGAAACGACATTCTTCCTTGGCTTACATGTCTCTCAAAAATAAAAAGGGATCTTCATCTCTCAAACCAAATATATCAAATAAATGTTGAAATTTTTTTAAATTGAAGACTCAAAACTAGTTAGTACTCATATGGTCATGGGTTGTAAATTAAGAAAGGATGACGAGTCTTTAGAAGTAGATCATATCATGTATAAGTTAATGATTGGTAGTTTTCTATACGTAACAACTACAAGACCAGATGTAATGCATTCTGTAGGCTTGGTTGCCATATTCTAATCAACCCCCAAAGAAACACATGTGGCAACAGTAAAATGAATCCTTAGATATATGAAAGGAACTATGTAGTATGCTTTATGGTATCCAAAAGGAAATGACTTCTCTCTGAAGGAATTTACTAATGCATATTGTGAAGGAAGTATTGATGATAGAAAGAGCACTAGTGGATCAACATTTTACTTAGGAAATTGATTGGTATCTGTTGACGGGCATATGTGACTATGCACGTAACGGGGAAGACAACCCAGACCGAGATCCTTAGAACAGGTTCCAAGCTGTTGGTATGGTTGTTTTCGACAGGTTTAAAGGCTCTGTTAGCCTGAAAATCTAACTAAACTAAGTCTAAAAGCTAAAACTAAAAACTACTGCTTATTAGTTCAATAGATCTATAATATACTACACAATAAATTATTAAAAGTAATTACTAGATTAATTTGATATATGCACACAACTAATTACTGTACTCAACATAATAAAATAATTAATCTAAGGGGCGGCAGGTGCGGGTGGGATCCTAGTGGATCCCGGAGGACAAGTGGAACATCGATTCGCTTGGGGACTTGGATCGAGAACTAATAATGAAGCAGAATGGATGGCGCTTCTCCAGGGTCTACACCTCATTCGGACCAAAAATCTCCAAAAAGTTCTGGTTTTCGGCGATTCAAGACATGTCATCTATAAGATGATTAATGGGTATCCTATAGGAGACATCAAATGCCGTCGATTATATAAAAAGGCTCAACTTCTTATGTCCCAGCACTTTGAATTTTACCACATTCTTCGCCAGATCAACAAAGACGCAGATGCGATGGCCAATGTAGGAGCTAGTCTCCCTCAAGGCCATTATAGTCAGGATGACGATCTTCCCATCTTCAAAGTTATTCCATGAAGAGGACCACAAGGAACCATCATCAAATCAAGAACAAGCAAGCTGTCGAAGAGGATCTCCACCCTCTCAAGGATTATCGTATAGTGATCTTGGTTTTATCCTACCTTAGCTCTTTGGTTCCCTCTCTCTCTCGCCTTATCCCTCCTCCTCCCTCCTTACCCCTTCTCCCTTTTCCTTCCATCTTTCTCCCTCTCCTTCCCCTTTTCCGGCCCCCCTCTTCTAGCTTCTCCCTCCCTTCCAGCCGTCACCCTCCCCATCGTTTTGGCGGCCTCCAGCATTTATTTCCCCGTCATGTCTTATCCCTTGTGATGGCCGCGTGTTCAGCCTTTCTCCCCTCAGCTGATGAGCATTTAACTCCCTTTCGGCGTTCAATTAAGTGTCTCTTATCCTCGCACGATCGAGGCTCTTCCTTCTCTGTCTCCATGTCGAACTTCAGCATTATTTCGCCTCATGTTTTCGCTGAGGGTCTGTTAACAGCCCCTTCCTTCCTTCTGCAAGAAGCCGATGTAATTGGTATTGGGAACCATCAGG
>LPNX010884586.1:7005-23778 GCA_001517045.1 Pseudotsuga menziesii | reverse complement strand
AATAAGGTTGTGCTATGCGTAAGCCTTAGAAATATAACTCGAATGAACTTTGATAAGATACCAAAAATATAATAATCAGCCTTAAACCTTATCAAGATTCATTATAACAAAATCACATAAAAAAAACAAATAATAAATATTTGGATAAGATTTCAAAAATTAGTTTATAAGAAATTAATAACACTTATCCCTTGATTTTTTAATGCAAATTCACTTTGAAATAATAATTTCAAAGTAGTGATTTTGTTTAACTAATTCATAGTTCGCAAAGGTTTCTTTTAAAAAAATCGAATTTCATGTTTCAGTAGCTGCTAGAATGTCACCATTTTAGTAGCTTTTAATTATTTAAGTTTGCTATATGAAATTCAAACATTTCATCAAAAATAAAATACAATTTTGTTTGATGAAATAATGGTTTTTTAAAAGCTGTTGGGTAGGGTCACAACAGTATCATGGCTAAGCAAAATGCAAATTCACTTTCGACAGCAAAAGCTGAGTATATTTTTTTTGCATCATATTGTACTTTGTTGAAAATTGTAACTTCAAAGGATATTTTAAATGTATTTTTACTAATGTACCCCAAGGGAGATGATATTATTCCTCCATCGGGATGTTACTATTGTAATTGGTCATCATAGATTCATGAGGTAAATCTCCCATTGTAATTCAGGTCAATTGTACCCCAATGAATATAATATAATACTATTTTGAGTCTTCCTAGGTGAATTGGGCCCAGACAGTTTAGTGGGGCCGACTTGTTTAGGGTAAAAGTCAGTTGACATCAAGTGTATAAATAGAGGATTTGTGTTCCTCATTATAATAGAAACTAACTCATCAGAGTAGCACATAGGAGAGAGAGAGAGAGAGAGAGAGAGATCAACAAGGAGGAGAATACATGGTTTATGTTTTTATCTTATACATCTTATACAGAGGAAGTTTTGTTGGGTTTTCTTCCCCTTGAGGGTTTCCCAAGATAAATACTGTGCCTATCTTGTGATTATGTTTCTTTCAGTGACTCTGCATATGCTACTGTTGTGAATTTGGATTAAACACTAATGATATCTAGCTTATCATATGAAATATTAACATGGTATCAGAGCTAGCATGAATAGGATAGCTTTCAAAAGGTGAAACTCTCTCGCCTCTTCCTCTGGAAGAAATTAGGGTTTTTGCAAAGTTTGGAATTTGAAAGATATTCTTGCATAGAAAGTTGTGCCTCCCTAGAGCACATCTATTGAGCCCAAGATCGAATTTTTTGGGTGGTTGAATCTCCAGGAAATCCAAACCCTATTTTGGACCTAAACCAGAAAATTGCAGAAAACCAGAACCAGAAATTCTACAGAAATTGGAACCTCGCAAGCAAGTTTTGAAGGGTGAAGATTTGGGATCTCCATAAATTAGTTGGACCAACCAATCGCCTTAGCCAAGTGCATATTTTGGTAAGGTCATCTTTTAATTTTGAGAAATTTCAATTTTTAGTGATGTCTTGGACAGGATGGCCCCAAGCACTGAGCTTGAGGACAAACTAGAAAGCATAGAAAAATTCCTATCATGGAAGTATAGGATTGGTCTCATTGTTAAAAAAAATGTCCTTGAGAAGTACATCAAGGATGAAGTTGCAAAACCAAAAGAAGATGAAGCTAAGGAGAAGCATGAACAAGACCTAATCAAGGAAATGAAGATCATTGTTGATTCTATCAATGATCACTTGATCTATCAAGTGTCATCTAAGAAGACACCAAAGAAAATGTATGATGCACTTTCCAGATTGTATGAGGGAAGGAACATCAACATAAAGATAAATTTGAGAGCTCAACAGAAGGGCACTAATATGAGTAAAGGAGAATCAATTCAAGATTACTTCACAAGCATCTCCCAGTTCAGGGAACAACTAAGTGCTATTGGAGACACCCTTGATGAGGATGAACTAGTTATGACTGGTCTCAATGGTCTCACTAGACCTTGGGATTCTTTCATATAGACTTTGAGTGTCAGAAAATAAAGTATGAAGTTTGACATAGTATAGGAAGATTGCATTCAAGAAGAAGCTAGAGTAGCTAACAGAGAAGCTCTACTCAGAGAAGATGATCAGGCTCTAACCATCCATACTAAAGGAAGAAAACAATCAAACTTTAAGAAGGATATTCATAAACCTTCAAAGAAGAAGTTTCAAAAGAAAAGAGTAAACAATCAAAATAAATATTACTCAAAGTATCAATGTTGTAACTGTCATAAGATAGGACACCTTCCCAGAGAGAGACCATCACCAAAGGAGAACAAAAATAAAAGAATTGCATCATGCTCATATAGCTGAAGATGAGGATGAAGAAGAAAGACCTCTGAAGAGACTGGCAAAAGAAGAATATGTAGAAGAATATTTACTATTCTCTGCACTCTTTGGGTCTGTAACACTTGGAGAAGATACATGGATTGTTGATAGTGGTGCTTCAAAGCACATGGCAGGGAAGAAGAAAAATCTGTCAAGACTCGAAGAAAAGATCTATCCTCAGAAAGTATCATTAGGATATGACTATCAATATCCCATCAAAGATATTAGTGAATCAATCTACAAGTTTGACTCTGGGACTTCCATGAAGATGAAGGAAGTGTTGTATGTACTAGGTTTGAAAAAAAACCTACTTTCCATCTCAGCACTAGATAAGAAATGATATAGATTTTCTTTTATAGATGGACAAGTACTTATGTAATCTAAAGGAAAGACACTTGAAGATGTTGTGGTAATTTGAAGAAGAAGGAGGACTGTACAAACTCAAAGGACATCCAGAGACAACTCTTGTCAATGAGACTACTAGCTCAAGTAAACTATGGAATAAGAGGCTTGATGACATCAAATACAAAGCACTTCCCTATGTGAGCAAGGTGGTAACAGGGTTACCAGATCTGAAGATCGATCATGAGGGAACTTGCAAAGGATGTGCAAGAGGAAAGAACATTAAGAATTAATTTCCAAAAAGTAAAACAAAGACAAAAGGTACATTGGAATTAATTCACTCTGATGTATGTGGTCCTATTCCCTCCATATCGTTAAGTGGATATGAATATTATGTCACTTTTATTGATGACTATTCAAGAAAGACATGGATATACTTCTTAAAGAACAAGAGTGAAGTGTTCAGGAAATTCAAGGAATTCAAATCCTTGATAAAGAACCATTCAAAAAAAAGAATCAAGACACTGAGATCAGATAATGGTGGAGAATATACTTCAAAATAATTTGAAGCATTCTGCAAGGAGGTTGGAATCAAGAGGGTACTAACCACTCCCTATAATCCTAAACATAATGGTGTTATGAAAAGAAAGAATAGAACTATTATGGAACCAGTAAAAACAAATATTCATGACCAAGACCTCTGCATGCACCTATGGGCTGAAGCAGCAAGAACAACGCTATAGGTGTAGTATAGATTATCTCACAGTTCTCTTGGATTCAAGACTCCTGAATAGATGTATATGGGAAATAAACCTGAAGTGATCCATCTCAAGATATTTGGTTGTACACTACATGTACATATTCCGAAAGAGAAGAAAACTAAGTTGGATCCTTATGGAAAGAAGGGAATATTTATTGGATACTGTGAAGTCTCCAAATCCATTAGGATATACATTTCAGGATTCTATCATATCGATATTAGTAGGGATGTAACATTTTATGAAGAGGCAGCTCTTAAGAAATCTAGAAGGTGTCAGCTTGAAGAAGTACATGAAGAGGATGTACCTCCTAGAATGATAGAAGTTGAACCCTCTCCTGAAATAGTAGCATATGAAGATCACGATATGCTAGAACCTCAGGAACCCCCTACTATAGATATGTCTCAAAAGAGAAAACCTAATTGGGTAAGAGAAATCATACAATAAGAAGAGAGATATGGAGCTCCAAAAGGCTCCACAAGAACAATCAAAAGGTCAAATCCATACTCCAGTTATATAGCATTGATGTGTAACCGTGTAGATCAAGAACCCACCAGCTACGAGGAAGTTGCATAGAAGAAAGAGTGGGTGGAAGCAATGACAAAAGAATACCAGTTGATAATGAAGAATGATGTTTGGGACATAGTACCCAAACCAGAAAAATATAGTGTGGTATCTTCGAAATGGATCTACAAGATAAAAAATGTTGCTGATGGAATTACTGAAAAGTACAAGGAAATATTTGTGGCTAGAGGATTCTCTCAGAAAGAGGGGATTGATTATGAAGAGAAATTTTCTTCATTAGAAAGGTACACTTCCATCAGAACCATCATGGCACTTTATTCCATGATGAAGTGGGATCTACACCAAATGGATGTAAAGCAACCTTCCTAAATGGTATGAATGGGGAAGAGGTTTACATTGAACAACCACATGGATTTGAAGTCAAATACAGAGTGAATCATGTATGTAAGTTGAAAAAAGGCTCTGTATGGATTGAAGCAAGATCCTAGAGCTGCTTGGTATGGTAGAATAGATAGCTTCTTGACAATCTTGGGATTTACCAAGAGTAAAGATGATCCTAACTTTTACATGAAGGTTATAGATGATGAACCTGTCATACTATTATTGTATGTAGATGATCTTTTTCTGAATGGAAATGGGAAACAAATCACAGAGAGAAAGACGAAGAGAGCCAAAGAATTCAAGATGAAATATCTTGGATTTATGCATTATTTCCTCGAGCTAGAAGTGTGGAAGAGCCCGGAAGGAATATTTATGAACCAGGGAAATTATGCAGTAGAAATATTGAAAAGATTTGATATGTTGGATTGTAAATCCATGGCCACACCAATGGACACCAACCTAAAGTTGTTATTTGATGAGTCATCAAAGTTAGTAGACATGACTCAATACAGACAGATTATTGGGTCATTGTTGTATATGATGAATACAAGGCCAAATATATGCTTTGTTGTGAACACCTCAAGTTAGTATCTCGTTAAACCTAGATGGGTTCACTTGATAGTTCCAAAGCATGTAATGAGGTACCTAAAAAATACGAAAGATATTGGACTTTACTATGGTAGAGATCATGATTACATATTGTATGGATATACAGATTCAGATTGGGCAGGAAGTGTCGCAGACAAGAAGAGCACCTCAGGTAGATGTTATTGTTTGGGATCTTCTATGATTTCATGGTTTAGTAAGAAACAATCTAGTGTCACTCTCAGCACAACTGAAGCAGAGTACATAACATCTTGCTCCACTAGTTGTGAAGCGATATGGCTTCGAAAAATGATGTCAGGACTATTTGACATGGAGTTGGATACCATGGTGATTCTTTGTGACAACCATATTCACATAAAGATGATAGAGAATCCTGTGTTCCATGATAAATCAAAGAACATAGAAATATGATAATTCTATATAAGGGATATGGTACAAAAGGGAGTTATAAAGCTCAAGTATGTGAGTACCGATAAGCAAGTTGTTGATGTACTGATCAAGCCTATATATCGAGTAAAGTTTGAATATTTCCATGACAAGCTTGGTGCAGTTCGAAAAGACTTTCCTCACAAGGAGGAACCGTGATGATACTACAAACTTTCCTTGCAAGAAGGAATGATGAAGATATGGACCCTCTTCAGAAAGGAGGAACAAGTCAAAGATATGGACTCTCCTCAGAAAGGAAGAACAGGTAGAAGATATGAACCATCCTTGGACAAAAGAGGAGTAGGTTGATGATATGGATCCTACCAAAAAATGGGGAGTGATGATAAGACCATCATCGATGACGAATGATAGTGAAGCTCCAGTATGAAAGAGGCCAAGTAAGCCTGAAGATGCTAAAAAGGTACGACATTCACTTGTGGATGATAGTATCCTCTCTTGAGGATGGTCTTGCAGGAAATAACACTTTGTTCCTGAGAGTGGCCCTTACTAGCTAAGGATGGACCTGCAGACGTTACTCTCACATAGAGAGTACCCACATTCATTTATTGGTACCATAGTATAACATTCGCTTGCGAATGGTCCTAGATTTTACACTGAGGATGTCCTACAATGAGTCCTTACGGACATCAGGGCCAAAATTTAGGTGCGATAGAGATTTGCTTTGTAGACACTACTCTTGCATGGAGAGTATACCTACATTTATATGCAGATGCCATAAAATAACACTCGCTTGGGAGTGGTCCACTCTTTAGTGCTAAGGATTCTCTATTATGAGTCCTCATAGACGTCGTAGTATAACACTCGCATGGAGTAGTCCTAGCTCTAACAGGCTGAGGATGTCCTATGATGAGGGCCTACATTTAGGTGCGGTTGAGATCTGCTCTGAAGACAATACTCTGCTGCAGTATAAACTCGCTTAAGAGTGGTCCCAGCTTTGAAGCTGAGGATGATCTATGATGATTCCTTACAGATGACATGGCTTGCATCTAGGTGCGGTCGAGATCTACATTCAGTTGTATACAATTCGGCTGGTCGATACTATGGACCCTCCTCGTTAAGGGGGAATAGGACGATGGAGGATTGCATCATCCTTGGACCTATGTTCTAAAGTGACAGGGATTGATAATCCTGCAAATATATCATGTGTACTACAGGTAGTGTGGCGGCGAAGAATAAAGATCAAAGTGCAGTTGCAAAGGATCAAGACGATCGAAGTGCTACTACAAATGATCGAATGGATCACAGTGTTATTGCTATGAAGGATCAAGAAGATCGAAGTTCTACTGCAAAGGATCGAAAGGATTGAAGTGTTGTTGCTACGAAGGATCAACAAGATCGAAGTGCTTCTACAAAGGATTGAGAAGATCAAAGTGCTGCTGCAAAGGATCGAGAAGATCGAAGTGCTACTACAAAGGATCAGAAGATCGAAGTGTTGCTGCAAAAGGATAAAGTGATTGTTTGTTGCGAAAGATGAAGACATTGAAGAGTAACTGTTCCAATAACTGACGAATGTTGAAAACTTCCTATGATGTATAGATGTATTACCTCGATACTGCTAAAGATACTCTCTCTGGTTACTCCTATAGTTGATGATGATGTTCTCTGTAGAATACCCTTCTCGTTGAGGGGGAGTGTTAAAATATTCTAACTTCAAAGGATATTCTAAATGTATTTTACTGATGTACCCCAAGGGAGATGATATTATTCCTCCACCGGGATGTTACTATTGTAATTGGTCATCATAGAGTCATGAGGTAAAGCCTAAATTGGAAGTCGGGTCAATAGTAACCCAATGAATATAATATAATATTTTTTTAAGTCTTCCTAGGTGAAATCGACCGAGATAGTTTAGTGGTACCAACTTGTTTAGGGTAAAAGTAGTTGACATAAAGTGTATAAATAAAGGAGTTTTGTTCCTCATTATAACACAGACTCACTCATCATAGTAGTGCATAGGAGAGAAAGAGACATAGAGACATATCAACAAGAAGGAGAATACCTGTTTTGGGATTTTATCTTATACATCTTATATAGAGTAATTTTTGCTAGGTTTTCTTCCCATTGAGGGTTTCCCAGGATAAATATTGTGTCTATCTTGTGATTGTGTTTCTTTCAGTGATTCTGCATATGCTACTGTTGTGAATTTGGATTAAACACTAATGATATCTAGCTTAGCATATGAAATCTTAACATACTCAATTCATATGGATGAAACAAACATTAGAAGATATACTTGTGAAATATCAGGACCCAATTGTGATACACTGTGACAACATGAGTGCCATAAACATATTCAAAAATCCAGTTATGCACTCCAAGATCAAGCACATTCTAATCAAATATAATTTTTTAAGAGAACAAGTGTCACACAAATTGGAGTATGTTGATACAAAGGAACAAATTGTAGACATCTTTACTAAACCACTAACTTGAGGGTCCTTCACCTATATTAGACAAAAGTTGGGGGTTATCGCTCTTCCTTAGGATAAAACTGGAAACCGAACCCTGACACAAAAGATGGATACAATCGACAGGGGGAGAAATGATGACAGTGGGATTTTGGGATCCTTTGTCATTAATTTCAAAGGGGAGGGGATTGGAGAGTTGTTGTCATCAATGACAAAGGAGGAGAATGTTGGGTATGATTATCATTGATGTCAAAGAAGTTCATTAATAACAAAGGAAAATGATAGCAAGTCATTCGTCACCATATTTAGTCGAAGTTGACCGCTTGTCGACCATTGTCAATCGAAGTCGACCTCTTGTCGACCATCGTCAGTCAAAGTCGACCATTGTCATTCGAATTCAATCGCCTGTCGACCATTTCCAGTCGAAGTCGACCGCTTGTTGATTGTCGACCATTATCAATTGAGTTGCAATCAGAGTCGAAATATGAATGATCAGAACGAGAGTTGCAGACAATTCGAAGTCGGAGTTAGCAAGTCAGAGTCAACATAGTCTAGTTCGACATCAAATCAGCAAGTTATACTCATAGTTCGACATCATAATAAGCAAGTCAAAATTGACAGAGTCTAGTTCGACATCAGAATCAATAAGTCATAATCGACGGAGTTCAATTCGACGTGGGAATTGACAAAGTCGAAGTCGAAATGATGGAATGAAAAATGTTGGAATACGCAGTGTATTCGTGAGGTTGATTCTTGACATAAAAATCAATCAGTCGGACTCAGAATTGAAAATATTGACATATTGTAAATCAAAGAATAAAATAAGTCGAAAGGTAACATCTCTGAGTCGAGATTATGAAGTCGAATATTTCATATGCATATGGTTAAATTCACAGGATTAATAGAGAATGTAATTCTAAATTGGTTTAATTTGTTAAGGGGCACGATGAAGAGTTGTGACTATTAGGTAAAGAGAAATGATTGAGGGTATATAAACAAGGCTCTAGTTATTCAAATAAGGTGTCTCTGTATACACAAATTGCAAATCATAAAGGTACATAAAAAATAAAAAAAACGTATAGTCGTCTAAAGGTCATTGGGAGGTGCAAAGACAGACAACAAAAGCGTGTAAGAAGTTGTAGCTTCCTTCCAGTTGTTGCTTGCAAAATACTTGTAAATATAAGTGTTTGTGGTTTTCTGAGTTGGCTTTCCACCATAAAATTCTATGTTTGGTTTCTATTGTTGTTTTTGTTTTTAATAAGGTGATACAAATTAAAGATATCTAAATACTGATTCACCCACTTTTCCAACAATATTGTTATGATTAAATGCATCTTGATTAAGATTTAAATAAGCTTAAGTTAAAAGGGTGGTTAAAGAAATGGGTAACAATTTGATTTTGTTTTTTCATATCAGTTTTTGTTTTATAACAATCTGGTATGAATAATGTGTATAAAATTATATATTTTAGCAGCCAACTATCTTCACAAAACTAAGTGATTAGTTGTGTCTATTAACATTCAGCAGCCACTGTACTTGTACCTATACTAAGTTTTATATATAGTTGTGGTAGTTTATAAAGAATGAAACAGAACCGTTCAGCATTCGACAGACTCTAATTGATTTGTATTTGTACTTAGATGGAATGCCATCAAGCTTTAATATATATTTGGCTGTCTCCTCTACAATTGAAAATTGAAAAGTCCAAGATGATGGATCTTGGATCATAAACATAATTTCGTTACATATATGTGTGTGTACGATCAAATCATAATCCATAAATCAAACAATTCGCGCTTGTAACTTTTCATGTATTAGAACGCAAAAACAAAGTCAGATCCAATCCTCAAACTTCCAATTGTAACTCGGTGAACTCTGTGGGCATATTACTGGAAATAATACACTAAGAGAGTTATGTTATAGACAATAAGGGCAAAGAGACATACATTTACAGGAAAAGCAAGCCACGAAGAGCACTTAATTTTTTGGGTATTTTGCTTGAACTTGACTTTTGTGGTTATTCGTGCTGGTGGAAATGCAGCTTTTGAAGGCTATTCTGGCGGTGATGCAGAGCCCTATCTTCTGCTTCCAAGAACTCTTCAGCTCTACGGAAAACAAAATAGTTGGATGGATAAAGAGTCAAAGGAGAATTTTATCTCTATCTCTACAATTGAGTGTAGAACGGATATTTTCCTTAAAGAAAGTAATTCTTCTTAACAGTAATACAACTGACAGAGTCAGCAAGAACCACAATACAGTAACCAATTACGATTGAGTGAAGAACATATATTTTCTATATTCTTCTTAACAAAACAGTAATACATCTCTGGCAGATTCAGCAAGAGCCACAATACAGTAACTAATTACAATTGAGTGAAGAACAGATATTTTCTTTAAAGAAAAGCAATTCTTCTTAACAAAACAGTAATACAACTTGAATTTTCGCCCACATATCTTCAAATAAAATCCTATTTATATTTTTGGAACATACAACACAACTGTCCCCTAGTTCTAGAACTGAAACAGAATTTCCTCTCCAGAAAATGGGAGGAACTCCGTTACGATTATTCTGTGAAATGCCACTTACATTCTTCAGGTGGTCACAATTTCCCGCATCAATAGGATGGTGATAGAGGCGCCGTATTTGAAGACTTTTCTTCTAGTGGCGGCGGAGACGGATTTTGTGGTGGTGGTGGAGGCGAAGGATTAAAGAAAGGCTTCGCTTCGTATTGAACAACGCAGCTTCCGGCCAAACCCCGAGCTCCAAGTCTTCCAGTGTTATATTTGAACAATTCACCCATTTTTGTCGAGAGGCACGTCTTGCAGTTGGTAAGCGATATATCTTCCCAGCACTGGGCCAGACCGTAGATCTCGTGAAACTGGGCGGAGTCGACTGTTAAACCGGAAGCGTATCGATTCTTCGTAGATCCAGATGTAATATCAGATGACAAATCGGACAGAAGCTGCCGAGCAGCCGCGATATAGGCAGCATGGTCGGAGGATGCGTTAAATTCATTGTACCAATTCTCTCCATCCGTATCCAGTTTTCCTGTAAAGTCGTAGTTTCCATTATAACGTAAGAAGCAGAACTTGGACCAAACTCTACTGCCAACGTAATTCCCACAGTAATGAAGAACATCAATCTTTGCTTGTTGTGAGCAATTGTAACATTCCTCGACGGTTGCGTCTCCTCTGCATTGGAGGAGGGCATATATTTGGTCTGGAGATTGGCCGTAGACAC
This sequence comes from Pseudotsuga menziesii, assembly GCA_001517045.1. Classification (NCBI taxonomy): domain Eukaryota; kingdom Viridiplantae; phylum Streptophyta; class Pinopsida; order Pinales; family Pinaceae; genus Pseudotsuga; species Pseudotsuga menziesii. The sequence goes on along the minus strand of LPNX010884586.1, from coordinate 12,741 downwards.
AAGTATTAAACCTGCCTTGGGATGTCTGTTCAACGTCGACATAAAGACTATTCAACGCCGTAATCACGTTGCTCACAAACATACTGTGATTTGTATAGTTAGCGGTCAAGTTGCAGTAAGGGGTCGGCCACCACTCAGCTTCCAGGCAGCTGCAAATCTGTGTATTAACAGAGACAACAAGAATAGCTGCAGCGAGGAAGGACCATGAAGGCTTTCCACGAAAACTCATCATCTTTTCCTTTTTTTCTTCGGTGAAGGCAGCAGTGGGGGCTCTCCCTCTCATATATAGGTAAAAAGTCCTACACAATGTATTGTGTGAGATAGAGGTCAAAGTCAAAAAGTTTGAAAGTGACAGGACAAGGTTAAAGAAGATTTGATTTTTTTCAGTATAGAAATAAGATTTTAAAGTAAATTAAGTTTTTTTAGTTTGATAAATTAAAATTGGTTTAAGTAGAAGTTAGTTATCATTATCATCAATTAATTATATTAATCATACTCAAAAACATAATTATCATTCAGATATTTAGCTTCCAATTAAATTTAATTTTTCCAAACCATTTTAAATCAAACATATAAAGACATTTAAATGTGACTCACTATTTTATTTTTTTAAAGTTTGCGCTGAACAATTATTTGTGAATTTTGAGAATTAAAATCATTAAAATTAACCTTCAAATTATTTTGCGATGAACAACTATTTTGGGAATTAAAATCATTCAAATTAACCTTTCATTTATTATTGACTTAAAATATTGTGAATTTGGTGAAATGTTTTTTTTTTCTTTTTAGTTGGATGCATAATGCTATCGAGTTTGTAGCACTATAACTACATTCAACTTTTACCTACCGTCGTTGAAAGTGTAGTGTATCACAATTTAGTCGTCTTTGTCCGCAGCCTATCACATGGACTTGTCTGAGTCTCTCTTCGGGTCAAAGTCTTTTTCAGGCATCCATTGATTTGCTACTTTATTCTTATTTGGATTACTGGTTAAGGTTGTTAAAAGTCTATTGTATTTTACACCGAGTCAATCGAATAATAAGACTTTTATAATTCAAAGAATTTTATTAACATATTATTTTTTTATGTGAATCGAATGGTCTAACTACGTCACTTTTTGAACTACTTTTATTCGGCCAAATCTTTAAAAAAAAATTGAACTTCGTTGCAAAAGGGCAAAACGCTTTCCATATTAATTACTAATTTACTTTCTTTAAGTTTTTTCCATATTAATTACTAATTTACTTTCTTTAAGTTGTCTTTTACCTTCTTCTTCACCAAAACATTTATCATAAAGATATTTTCCATTACAAAAAAACCCAACCATGGTTGTATTGTTTTTTTTTTTAACAGAAACAGAAAGGAAATTTATATAAAAGTAGCTGTGCAGAGCCATTCAATACAAAAAGAGAGTACCAGAGTATCTGTGCTTAACAGAGAAGAAGCACAAGGAGGTCATCCACTGAGTTTCCCTAAACACTTCAAAATGACTCTGATCAAAACTCTTAAAGCCTGGGGTTGTATAAACCCTTACAAACTGTTTGCATAATAGAAGACAGAAATACATTTAACATAGCTACATAAAATAAAACTAAGGATTGCCTCTTGGCTGCAAGACTGATTCCTCCTCCATTGGAAGCACGACGTCATCAGAGGCTACATGAACTCGGCTGCTCTGGTTCATGGAGATGAGTTTCTGAAGATCCTCAGCAATCCTTTCAACCTGGCCCTGAACTTCACGAAGACGACTCTCATTGTCATCAATACGCGAATCTTGGTTGCTGATTTGCTGCGAGGTGTAACTGACTGTATCTTCCATCTTCTTCACCACCTGAGCCATCTCTCTGTTGTCCATTACACTGATAGAAAGCAGCTCGTAAAGGCGCCTTAAATTCTTCTTAATATCCACGAGACCTGCATTCTCCCCATGCTGTGCCATTTCACTAGCTTTTGGCCTAAGAGTGATACGAGCAAACTACTTCTGAATGGAGAGAACAGAACTGGAAGAGGCCACAGAGCTGTTAAAGCAAGCACGAAGAACTAGAAGCTCTTTAAGCAAACGAAGCCCGCTGTCACCACATGCCAAAGTTCCCACGTCTCCCTTTTTCCACCCAGTGCACCTGCATCCGATGACCAAACTGCTGTCCCAATTGCCTAATGAAGTCGGAGTCGAAACTGAAAGGGAGAAGCAAGAACACGGGGAGAAGGCTGCAAGAGCCACCCTCTCTTTCACAACTGAGCGAATACAGGGAAGGACCTGCCACGGAAGACCATGAAAATGCCCTTCTCCTATACCAGAGATAACATGCAAGAGAAAACTCAGAGTGTCAAACGAACCAGGGCCAAGAAGGGAAGAATAATGAGAAGACATAAGGCGTCCCATAGAAGCCATATCGAAAACCGAATTGAAAACTGGAGCGTGCGAGGGAGTGTTGATTAAATCCCCGAAAGGATGGGCCTTTAAAACCAGAGGAAACGAAAGGGGCGGTTGCCAGCGAAGGGACCACGCGGCAGCGGGAGCAGAGGGGGTAGGACGGGGCCATAAAGGAGACATGACGGCGAAGGAAGTGGCTGCGGAGGACGAGCGGGAGGGATAAGGCTTGAAAAATGAAGGGGAAGAGGAGGGGGGGCCAAGTGATCCCAAAAGGAGGGGGGTTAGAGATGAAAAAAGAAAGGGATAAGGAAGAGCGGGCGAGAAGGGGGAGAAAAAAGAAAGGGGACAATGACTTTGTTTTCCATGGAATTGGGCATTGAAAGGCCGGAAGGGGGGCTTCCAGCGCCACCAGTTAAGGGATAGATTTGTGAATAGGGCGATTTCCATTCTGTCAATACTGCCCTTGCGGGAGAGAAGCTCCCCCATTTTCCAGACTGTCAGCTGCCGAATTGTTGTGCCGGAGGATATGATATGCTTCATAGTCGCTAGACATAAGGAGCTTTGCTTTTTCATAAAGTCGCCGACATTTGATGGCTCCCTCATTGTATCCATTGATTAATTTATAAATGACATGCCTAGAATCCCCAATGATCAAGGCCTTGCAAATTTTCTTTTCCTTAAGAATGTGGAGGCTCTGAATAAGAGCCAACCACTCAGCTTCATTGTTGGACCTAATGCCGAGCCCCCAAGCGAATGTATGTTCTACATATCCTCCGGGATTCAGCAGAATCCCCCCCGCACATGCCTCCCCAAACTTTAGTTATACACATATGGTTGTATTGTTGATACGTTCCCAAAAAGAAAAAAACCCCGTCGATACTTCCTATGCCATTTATGCCTCGGAACAAAGAAAACAAGTGTGTTCAAAACAAAGAGAAGAAAAAGAAATGTACAAAGTCTATAGAAAAACTTTCTCACAAAATCAAATGATGCCCAAACCACTATTATATTATTGATATTTCCCATAGTAAGAACCTCAACAAATATATTGTTCATACTTTTTATGCCAATATTATTGATATTTCCCACAGTAAAGAAACCCAACAAATATATGCTTCGGCATAGGCTCTGCACATTTCTTCATCAAAGGACTGGTCTCTTTCTCTTGTTGTTATTTCAAGCATTCTTTTCAATTCCTCTATTTCTTTTACCAGCTTCTTTAGGGAATACTGCTTATCTTTGATATGTAGTCTTAGCACATTTTCTTTATCTTTTTTGAACTTTTGTCTATCCTCATGATGATCAGGATAGCCTTTGTATAAATCAGCAGGCTGGTAGAATGCTGGATTCTTGCTAATTTCTAGAGAGATAGATTTCTCTTTTTCTTCTGAAACTTTTTCTTTTGATTTTCTTCTTGTTAAATGATTTCTTCTTTCATCTTTTAGATCTTTCCTTTTCATATATTGATAGACTGGGGTCTCAGACAATTCTTTGTCAATTTCAGTAAATCCTAAATTCTGAGGAGACCTTAGGCGGGTTCAAAGAGAACATATAAAAACTGAAATCAGGAGGACCAGAGCAACCTCCTAAATTTGCTTCTTCATCATAATCGGAAGAAGAGGAGTCAGATGAGTTTGGAGCAAATTTATCTAAGGTAGGGTTAGAATCAGAGGAATCTCCTTCCTCTGGTAAGAAGACGATTTCACCTTCAGGGTAGTCTCCTGCCACACCAAGCTAGATCCCACCAGGCTGGATCCAGGTCTTCTGAAAACATGACAGCACGTCTAGGCTTTTTATTTTTATTTGGGCATCACTAGTAGAAAATGAGAAATTAATGACTAAAAAAATGACTAAAATCAGGCTATAAACGACTATTTTTGAATCGGTGACTAATAGTAGCAAATTACCACTATCTTATAGCTAGTCGTATTTCACTAGTCATTAATAGCTTGACTTAATAGTCACTGATTTAGTCATTGATTTGGTCATTGATAGAAAATGATTTAGTCATTGATAATCAATGATTTAGTCATTGATTTGGTCATTGATAGACAATGATTTAGTCATTGATAGTCAATGATTTAGTCATTGTTTTAGTCATTGATAGTTAATGATTTAGTCATTGATTTAGTCACGGATTTAGTCATTGATTTAGTCACTAAGTTAATCATTGATTTAGTCGTTGATTTAGTCACTGATTGCAACCATTAACGACCAAATATACGAATAAATAAACTACTAGAAGTTAACATATTAATGACTAAGCTAAATACGACTAAGATACGAGAAATTAGCTACTAATAGTCGTATATATGTGGATTTAGTCGTTTTTGTAGTCACAAATTTATGATAGGGCACAGAGGAATCGAACCACCAACCTCCTGCCCATAATTAGGCAGGCGCTCTACCATTGAGCTAGCACCCTTTAAGAAGTTGTTATTGCTTGACAATGATGATATTCAAACAAATTTATGATAGATATCAATCTACAAACTACATAATTATTACTATTACAACTTATCAGTAACTAGTATTTATGAAAGTAGTCATTTACGCAGTGGAGAATTGTAAATAAGGAGCTGCATTGGATGATTTCGCAAATCTCGACGTTTTGATCCCTACTATGGGAAGGGTAAGGAAGCTGCTGTGTCCCCATTACACCAATCATAGCAAGCACGCCTCGCTCCAAAGAAAACTGCACTTGGGCTTCTTGTGAATCCCTCGGTGCAAATGACATGGTCAAAACATTTCTCTTCAAAAGTTATGCACCCCACCTTGCCACCTAAGCATGCCATAAGGATTTCAGATAAGGGCATATCCTCAAACTCCATAAATCATTGCAAAAACAAAATACAGGACTTATCACCAAACTTTGCCACCCGTGCATATATATAGTTGTCATTAATAATCTTAACCAGCTCAGGGAGGTATTTCACAATTAATATTCACCATTATCCTTTGTAAACTTGCTAGAGAAGCCAAGTGTGTTCACCTGCTATCTTGTTTCTCAAAGTCCATTTGATTTAGCTCGAAACTTGAGGTAGACTTGATTTATGTTCATAACTCAACTATTGACATAATTATGTCTACAAGATTTAATATTTGTATTTTCATTTTTTATTGTAGGATATTTATTATTTAAAATGTCAAAAGCACAAGGAATAGGGAAGCTACCTTAAAATGGGAAGTTGAAGAAAGTCCCAACCCTTGGAAAGATGCAGATCCAATGTTGCTCACGGATACAAATCATTTAATTGGATTCCAAGATGACCTTGAGTGCCCAGGAATGTATTGGAGCCTAGATTTAAACCTAAGAATACCTACAACACTGAGCTTATGGTCCTGCTTAACCACAAAAGTTCTT
>LPNX010884533.1:53884-66151 GCA_001517045.1 Pseudotsuga menziesii | reverse complement strand
AGCATCATCATCATCGTCATCGCCATCATCATTAGCATCATCATCACCATCATCATTGCCATCATCATTAGCATTAGCATCACCATCACCATCATCATTGCCATCATATATCTTTTTCTTATTTATTATGAACTGCAATTCTGGTATGTTGACTTTTACATCATTTTTTATTTTAGCATGGGGATCTTCAAGTCATGCAAAGTTTAATTTGCTTCATTTCCATCCTTTGTAAATAATAGGCCCAACTTGTCATATGGTAATCTATGACTAGTCCAATTGTCCAATTTTACGTTACTAATAGTGTTTTCCATGAAGATACCATGTATATCCACTAAATATGTTATCGTGGTCTCGTTATAATACATTTGATACAAGGTCTCTAGTCTAAATTCCTTTATCAATACAATTATGGTGGCATATTTATACAATTTTAGAAAGTGTTGCTTATCATTTTGTAAAGTGTCAAATTCCCTTCATTGTTCACTAAGTCAAGATTGATGATGATTATGATGATGACGATATGTTCCCTATCACCTTATTGGTCTAATATGGGGCTTAGTATCATATATCTGGTTCATATTAGGGTCATATGTGTACCCTAATAGTAAATGTGTAGTAACTAATTTGGGATTGAGAGCATAACTTAGCTTAAATACAATGTAATGTTGATCTCTAAGGATATATCACCTCAGATAGTACTTTTATTGCAATAGTTTACTAACATGAATTGATCTAGCATCCCCTATTTGAAGAAGAATGGGGTCCTAATTTAGAAATATAATGGTGAAAGTGGTTTTTTTTAAATCAAGGTCTTTTCAAATTAACGTCAATGCATTAACATTATAATATTATAAAAACTTAGTATAGATATAACTTTGTACCATATATTATTTTCCCTAGCACCAAAATAGTCTAGGTGGTAATTGATGGTCTCATTTGGTCTAGGTGCTAATTGATTTATGATTACGGAATAGTAAGCTTTGTTTTGTGTGCCGTACGGCATATATTTATTGAGATTTATGATTATGTTGCAATCTCGCCTATATGAACTGTTCTGGAATTTTTAATATAGTCTTATTGCATATAACCAACGGGCGATTCGATAGTTCATTGCTCTTGAGTAAATATTATTTGGGCCTTAGGACCACCTCTATCTGAAATTCATTCTCCTTCCCTTCGGTACTCGCACAGTTTGCAATTGTTGATCACTTGCACGCTCAAAGCCTAAAGTTGGAGCAAGGGGTTGAAGCCCGACTATGCAGAGCATAGGGGTCATAGAGGAGAGGGGTAGTAGAGGAGAGGGGCCATAGAGGAGACGATCAAACGATATTTATCTTAGCCCTTTGTCCTCTGCAACGATATTTTCTTGGGTGTGGGTACGGGTTTGGTTAGAAATAGTTTCCCAAGAGCGCGCAGGAAAGAAGAAGAGCAGCTACAGGTCGCGGAATTGCTGGTGGAGGCAGAGGATTTGGGGTAAGTTTGAAGCCATTGAATCTATGAGTTTTTGTTGGAGTTTGTGATTTATCTCATGTTCCTCTACCCCATGGTTTGATTAGAGGTTGGCCATCTTGTTTACCCTGCACCTTACATGTTGAAACTTTAGGTGTTCAATGGAGCCCAGGCAGTTCGAAATCCTTCGAATGCTTGAGCTTAGTCTCCAATGGATCTAAAGCTTTTGAGTTTGTGATTTTTCTCATTAGTTTTTGATGAGATTAATTAGACAGAGATTTCAAGAAAAATTGCCTGTGTATTGTCCTTTTAAATCTAATGGGGCTACTTTCGACATTTGTATATCACTCGCTTGTAGGTCTGCCCTTTCCCACTCTGGTTTCTCCCATGAGTTAACTGTCTCCTTTTCCACTAGATGTTCTTGATTCCCTATTTGTTCCTGACCTATTCCTTCCATTTCAAACTTACATGGCTGAGAGTTCTCAATTTTCTTTCATTTTCCATCTGGCTCCAATAGTTTTTGCGTCTTGACTTCTTGGTCAACTCTTTCTTCCCTTGATAGTCCTATTGTCATTCCTCTTGATGTGTTGGATGTTCTCCCACTCAATCTTCTCCATTGTATTTGAATTGAGGTGCTCATTGTCTTGCACAATAGCGATACCTCCTTCCTTATGGGTTCCTTCTGTATTGTTTACAATATTGCTTTAGCTATCATGGTTTTTCTCATTCCCTTTGCTCCGTTATAGCCTATATTTGCTAAGGATTGGAATCAATTTGAGGTGTCTTTTGATGAAATGCCTTCAGACATGCTATACCTTTAGACATGATATGGCTGTTCTAGGTTCTGAAATTACCTCCTTGCACAAATAAAGATGCTTTCCATTCCACTTGATCTTTAAGACTTGTAAAAATTAAAACAACATTGCCTCCCTTGTTCCCCCCTATTCCAATCTTCTGTTGGAGACATTCGTTATCCCATCTGGAAATTCATGAAAACCAAGGTTGGTTTTTGTGACATCCTGGGCATTTAATGTTTCATGTAGCATTGTAGTCTTCCTGTCGCCCTGGCTGGAGAATGGGGTTCGCTATTGACATGAAATCTTACTGATATCTTGGGAGATTATCCTAAATTTTAAATTTGATGGCCTTATTGGGGAAGATCTCACATCAATATGCAAAGAAAACTCTGCCTAAATGTTCCTCTGCCCCATGGTTTGATCAGAGGTTGGCCATCTTGTTTACCCTGCACCTTACATGTTGAAACTTTAGGTGTTCAATGGAGCCCAGGCATTTCGCAATCCTTCGAATGCTTGAGATTAGTCTCCAATGGATCTAAAGCTTTTGAGTTTGTGATTTTTCTCATTAGTTTTTGATGAGATTAATTAGACAGAGATTTCAAGAAAAATTGCCTGTGTATTGTCCTTTTAAATCTGATGGGGCTGATTTTGACATATGTATAGCACTCGCTTACAGGTCTTCCCTTTCCCACTCTGGTTTCTCCCCTAAGTTAACTATCTCCTTTTCCACTAGATGTTCATGATTCCCTATTTGTTCCTGACCTATTGCTTCCATTTCAAACTTACATGGCTGAGATTTCTCAATTTTATTTCATTTTCCATCTGGCTCCAACCTGTGTGACAATTTTCGGCAAGCCTGTCAGTTGACCTGTAAGATGAATCAGACCAAACTTTGAGATGACCTTCTCAAAATGTTGGGCTGACTTTGAGACATAGGCAACTATTTGTATTGAATTCCGGAGGAATGGAATGCCTTTGAGTAGACATTCTCTTTGTCAGTCCTCTTCATTGGAAAAAAGACATTCTGGGAGACAAGTGGATGAACAGACAGAGGAATACGAAAAACACCATAAGGTTGGTCTGAATCTACAATTTATGAAAAAAATAGATGTTGAGCTACTGTAAATGGGGATGCTTCCGCTTTTCATATGGGAGAGACTGAAGCATTTAGATTATGATTCGCAGTTTAGGTATCACCCAGAATTGGCATTTTCCATAAGCATACAGATTCTCTTGAAATCTGGGCTAAGAGATATGTTGGCACTCCTGAGTCCTTGCCTTTTCAGGAAGGGATAGTCTGGATAATTGCAGCCTGGTTCATTAATTTGTCTGGCTTGAAGTGGTATTTTTTTGGGCACCAAGAATATATAATATGCATTTTTTCAAATAAAATAAAGAAAGAAAAATAGGAAAATAATAAACGTGACTTCTTGACCTCCGCTTACAAATTCAGGTTCAGGCCCACAAGGTGGAGATGGAAATGACCCATCTGATGCAGCTTCTACACTACAAACCTCATGCATTGTGCACTCTGAGTAGGAAGCCCCCTGCATCTAACTTTCCCACCTGCTCGGCTCAGTCCCAGCCAAATAGGGACACTCTCACCATCAATCTAGTCAGGCAGTGCATGAGCATCAAGAATGGAAACACACATAGCCTGCTCCATCTCTTGGTGTTGGAATGTTACCTGTTGTTTCCATATGTGATGTTTTGTGTTGGTCAGATGACGGTTTCATCACGCTTTTGTTGCTTTGGTTATGTCACTATAAGATCGAACATTACTATTTGTTTTAGCCTATACAGAAAATTTTTGTACCTTGGACAGTTAGTTGCTAGGATTATCAGCATTCTTTGTTTGTGCACATAGTGGCTGCTTTAAGCAGCCTACGTTTTTTGTATAAAATGCTCTCTACATATGTGTTTTATTAATAGATAATCATATAAGGAATCATTTTATTTGGACAAAGAAAAGTGGCTTCTTTGTGCTTCCTTGATTGAAACCCTTGGGATTTCTGCAATGCATTGCTGTTGAGTTTTCAACTCCAAATATGGCAGAAGAGAACGTTTACCAAAAACTCGACTAAAAAACATATTTTGTCACTCAATAACAAATACAAAACAAAAGAAAATCAAACTATATTATATTTTATACCTTTACATAAAATAAGAACAAAACATCTCACCTTGTGAAATATTCACCATGTGTATGTAGTACTGATTTTCATGTTGAAGAGATTAGTGAGACATAGAAAGTTTTAAATCCATTCAAATTTGTACTATTATTGCAAAGTCTCTAAATTTGTGAGTTGCAATTTTGGTTTCATGTTTCTTTCTTCAAATTGGAAGCAGGATTATCTATAACGAATTTATCCTCATTTTTCTTTGACTTTGTCTCCAAGTCTTTTAAATCTGTATCTATTATTGGAAAGTCTCTGACTTATTGAGTAGCAAATTAGCAATTTAAGCTTCCTGTATCCTTCCTCAAATTGCAAGGAGAATTACCTATAATGTGTTTGTCTTCATTTTGCTATGGTTTTGTCTTTAAAATGGCAGAGATACGAGCTGGTACAGGAAATACATTTGGTACTTTATTTCGTGTTACAACTTTTGGAGAATACCATGGTGGAGGTGTAGGGTGTGTAATTGATGGATGCCCACCTCGAATTCCTCTGTCTAAAGTTGATATGCAAGTGGAACTTGACTGGAGGTTTGCTTTTCATCCTTGCAGAATTTTTCTTTTAAAGAAAAGAAAGAGAGTTCATTTTGACATTAGTTTTTGACATCTAGAACAAGTTGCTAGCCTGCTAAATATTCCTTCGTGCAAATTTTCTTTCAGGACCTGCGTAAATTGCACACAATATGCAAATTCCTTTGGCACTAGTTGACCGATAGAGAAGTTACCATCCAAAGAATCAATTAAAGGCAAAAAGTTACCATTGCCTCCAAGAAATTCCTGGAACTTGTTGGATTGGTTCAACATCAATGAGTCCTCAGTGTTCCCCAAATAAAACGTAAGCAAAATGACTTTACTAGGATCCGTTCTTAGGCATTCCACCATATCAGTTGCACTTGTAATTAGAGGCTCTTTAATAGATAAGTTAACCTCCTTGCTTGAGTTCATTTCTTTTACCAGGCTTTCCATGTTCTTTAGCAAAAATAGATCACTATACATACATCTCTCTTCTATAGAGGGAATTAAATTATTGAACATGATTCTACATTTATCATGTATACCCTCAAATAGCCTGTCAAACTTTATGGTCATTATGACCTCAAGAAAACTATTGAAAACTTCTGCATCAACCTCAATTCCCCCTAATGCATCTCTTGCTCTGAAAAATTGCTCAATTGTATACAAAAATCCCAGGTCTAACTGGTGGTTAAGGTTTGAAATACACCGAGATTACTCATTCATTGTTGTTTTACTGTTGCTATAGCGCCCAGAATGCTTGTTTAGGACTATTAGCCGATTACTACTGGTTAGGGATAGAACAACTTCTAAACTGGAATCATTCTTGCACCAGTCCTCCAACTGTGTAAGGCCTCCATCGGATGGTCTGTACTTCCTGATCGGAGCTGCGGATACCAGAATTTGTAGCAAGAATGGAATGATGTCTGTGCCTTGACTATGTTGCCGATTTGGCAGTGATCATAGCGGTGATGCCAAGGTATGGAAACGATGATACGTATAGGTTAGATCTAAGCATATAACCTTGCATAGATATTGTGTGGTGACTGTGTAAGTCTTGAGCAGTAGATCTAGCAGGATCTGTCTCTCCATGGTCGAGTTTTATCTTGTTTTGTGATCCAGCGCATTTTGTAAAATAGCTATACTCTGATTTATAGAACCAGATCTTTTCTCTTTTAGTTGAAGCTTTGAAGGATCCTTACGTGTAAGTCCTCTTCGACCTCTGGAAATTTTGCTGTGAGCCAAGTTTAGTTCTTTTCTTCCAAACTCTTTTTATCACCTACAGATTTGCCTATCGGAAGTAAGGCATGGTATTCACCCCTTTTTTTTGGCTCTGAACTCGCCCTTGTGTGCGTTGAAGGCTTGCATGCCGGTGGATTACCAACTCGCATCTCGATAGGGTTATCTCTCTGTTAGCGGTGTGTGTTGGATTTGGTTGGATCTGTTTTTGTTTAATTTTTATGTAAATGGTAAAAAGAAAACCGAGCCTTGTTTTATGATCTGCGGTCACTAAATACCAAGCGGCCATACCACTCGGATAGTATTCATCCTGGTAGGATTTTTGGTGGTCATTATCTGATTTTATTACCTGCGTCATTATTGATATGAATGTGCCGAGAACAGTTGGATCGTAACCACCTATACTGCATCTTGCAAATCGATGAAGTCTGGTTGTTTTGTAGGTTACTCCAGCGCTGATATGACTGAGATCGTGTCCCTTCTGATATATATTTTGTTATAAATTTCATTTGGATTTTAGGTCAAGTTTATAGATCTGAAATAAAATATACCCTGGCATCGGTTCGAAAGATTTAGTACTCTGGCTTGATACGAAATCATCTATAACTATCCTTGAGTACAGACCTGATACAACTGCATGTACATCATATTCTTTTAGATACGAAACCGTCGCTGAATTATTTTGCTTTTATGGTTATGAACCCTATCAAGTACAAGGATGTCTATACTGTGTTTGTACTTGGATACAAAGTTTGTTTTATGTAACCTCTGCCTTGTTTTCCTAGATCAGAGACTATTAAATCAATGGGCATTAATATGACTCTTATCGTGTTTAGAATGAATCCGAAATTCTCGTACCTACATAGGTCGATAACCTACATACGTGTTTTTTATGGAATCCCCCTTAGCGGTATTCGAGGTATGTTTCCTTTCTTCGGGATGTTATACCCTCGTTTTATGTTGATTCCGATCTGGAGCATGCGTTAGCAGGAGCACCCAGTCCTAGTCATGTGCATATGGGACTCTAAGACACATACATGAGCTAAAATAGGAAGTTGAAAACTGATTATTTAAGTCAATATGAATCCATGTGAGTGGGTGAGTCTTATATTTTAGTCTTGAACTTTTATTTCCTTGCATGTATTGTTTGTAGACTGGGTATGTTATATGGAGTAATGATGACTCTTGGCTTGTTTTAGAAGAGGTTCATTGGAACAGAATGGTAGATGTTCATGGGAGTAAAAGATAGGATTATAAAATGCTCCAACAACTTAGAAAGTATTCCGTGAAGAGGGAATATCAGGTGATATAACAAATATGTATGACAACAAATCTTGTTGTTGCTAACTGAATCCTTTAATAAAATAAATGTCACAGGACGTGACAATTTGGTGGACGTAACCCATGGATCTGGGTGAACCACGTACACTGGTGTATCTCTTGTCTTGTGTTTAAATGTTGAATTTTTTTCCTCGCATTGTTTTTTGTATTTTCCTTTTATGTGGTGCAACCATGTTAAATTATTAAACACTGCAGAATGACAATTATGGAAACTTATGGGTACAGTAATAATTTTTATGTTATGCACACTAGTACTATTTTAAAGACACTATGGAGATGAGATTTTTTGTGGTCTACACCTCATAAGGGGATGAAAAACAAATTAGTAGAATTCAAATTAAATTAGGGTCTTCATCGTGACTAATATATGGATGATTGAAGATTACAAATGGATTCGAATGAAGGTATACCTCTTATGGTTCAGACAAAAATGAAGAGTCTTTATTTTAGAATACCTTTTCTTAAATGGGATGGTAATGTTATACTCTGGGATGGTAATGTTATACTTTGCACCTTAGGCAGGGGACACATCATGGTTATCGAATGATGATTTAAAATAGTTAAGTGTAAATCATTAAGAGGCAAATAGTGTAAGAGTTCAATTCAATATATGTTGAAATGTGTTTAAATGAGTACGTGATTAAAAAGATAATTTGAGGTTGAATGTAAGCATTCCGCTATTGAGAGGAAAACATGTGTGTTTGAAAATACAATGCATCATGTTTATGGTTCATTATGACTCGCATGGGAATTAATATCATGATTACAAAGTAAGGCTTTCAAGGTAAGTCTGAGCTCTATTAAGGAATGACATTGAGGTAGGAATAGTTTATGCAATTGTAATGGAAAATTTTGATATTGTGACGGCCTAATCCCATGACGATTATTTACTTTAATGCTCCTAACCTTGTAGACGGTTGATTTGGTGTAGGGGTAAAAGTTAGAAGTATTGAATCAGGTCCCTACATAACATGTTAATCACATATCAATTTTTATCTTGTAAAGAATTTGAAATGATAGAGTTAACAGCATTTGATTCATGACCTTTTTAGTGATCGGTTCAAAATATGTTTCTAGTTGTACCTTCCACTGTGATACATCTAATTGAGGATGGCTGTTAAATATATTTAGTCTTTCAAAAGAAAACAAAAATTCTGCTCTTGCTAACATGGGTATGTGACATATGGTATCAGATCCAAGTTGAAACACTTGGGACTAATTGGGCTCAAAACGCTCCTACATGTTTTACTTTAGAACTACATGGTTATTGACCTTGGAGTTGTGCAGGGGAGGCTGGAACGTTAGCTCAAAATCACAACGAAGATGACCCTATACCTTGACAGTTCTATGTGAGACCCAAGCATGTAAGTACACAGGTATCCGGTTATTCGCTTGCTCACTTACGAATATGTTTACAAATAGCTAAGATGATTGCTTCATCTCTATTTTGAGTTGCGCCAATAAAGATTTAATGAGGTATAGAGGTCTTCTTGGTCAAGCTCATGGTCAACGAAAGTACCATAGGAGCTTCTATTAAAATAGTAATATGGGAATTGGGGATTCATAGTTTTGTATAGGTGTATGTACTGTGATTTTGTTTCAGTTCATAAATATGGATCTGGTTATGATTATATTCTGAGATTTTTGCTTGAGTTTTTTTATGCACCTAGGATTTCAATATACATCGGGGCATGAGTATGTTTCTGTGATTCTTGTGTGTTTTTCCATATGCGTTCAAGACCTCATTATGCGACCGGTTAAGAGATTGTTAGATATGCATCCAAGTATGAGTACGCTTCGGCAATTATATTATTTCATGAATTCCAGCATGCATTAGAGTATAGATTGGTTGTGAGACTTAGATTTCCATGGTTGTATGAAATTGCAAAGATAGATCTGATCATAGCTAATAAATCCTGTTAGACCTGATGCTTGTATATAGTTGCATGAATAGATCCAAGGGATTGTATGTGTTCCAAGTATAGATCTCATGTATGGGAATTCCAATCTCGTGGTGGTATGAGTTTGCAAGGATAGATTTGTTTATATATTGATTTCTGTCAAGATCTAATGATTGCGTGTATGAGCATGGACCGGGACCTTGTTTTGTATTTTGATTAGATAAGGTTAATGGAAGAGTCATGAATGGAATGCCTCCTATTTCCTTAGTTGGAATCACTACTGATATGTGTAATCCATTAACCTTGTGGTTGAGTATTGAGATCGAAATTCTTGATTGGCTTCCAAATTTAATCAGGTATCAATTATGAATCTGTTTGCTGACATTGTATTAACTGGGATCTGATTCTTGGTAAGTTTCTTTCTGATACTTAATCTCCTCCCTTGTGACTTGAATACCAAAGATCTAATTAAATGCTTAAGGAATGTTGACACATTTCTTGACAAAGGCAGAAAAATGAAGGTTTGAAAGTTGTTAACGTTTTTGATTTGTGGTTATAAATTTATTAATAGAGGTTTTGAAGTTTTGTATGTTAAAACTTATTGCTTGATCAGTGAAGTCACAAATGAAAAAATTATACAAGACAACCCGTATCTCCTTATGAATCATGACATTGCTGGATTGAGCATTGAAAATCCTTAAATAGAATGGCGAATGTACTTCTTGATCCATGTTGACCTTGCTAGGGATGTTTTGGATATTAGTGAATGATGTTGTGCATACTGAAATGTTTATGTGTAGTTACAAGTACCAGATTCATAATTAAGAAAATGAATTCTTAGAGTCATGCTCTTATTAGTGAACATTCTGGAATTGGTTCCTTGTTGCTTGGATTGAGTCTTGATCTTGAACTATCTTATGTTTTGATTTGCCCATGGCTAGTATTTTTTTTATTTTGGGTATTGATATGCTAATAGACCATTTTATTGCTATCATATGTCTATTTTTAGATTCTAGCAAGAACCCTAGAATTGAATTCTAGCGCTAGATTAAATGATCTTGTTGGTAGTCTTGTGAATGAAACCATTAAGAATTTGGGAACATTGTTGTTGCTTGGGTGGTGTTAAGATTGGCATCTTAAGAGCTGATATGGATTTGATATTGATAAATAAGTTGATGAATGCTGTATAATGTGATATGCTAACATGGCAGGATAGGCCAGGAACATAAACGGTTGGAGCCAACCGTTAGGAAATATTTGTTGCCATAGATAAGGAGGTTAAGTATGGGTATTGTTTTACTTAATATAATTGTTGAACCTTGATGGTTTTTATAAACAAGGGCTAACTGTTGATGATGTTGTTGCATACTAACATTGCAGGCTTCACCAAGATTATGACCATTGCTACATCGAAGTACATTATGGTATATAAATCTGCTTATGTATGTAAGTTACGCTCATTTACTCAGAAAAGGAGTAAGGAATAATTCTCTTGTTTTGTTTACAAGGATGTGTAACTCGTGAATGACGATTAAAAATCGATGCAAATTATGAAAATTGATTATTGCAATTTTGGGTTATCAATGAATGCCTTGACTGATTATGGAAGTTGATTCATGAAACGGGACAATGAAAATAAATTCATGAAAGCACCATGGAGTGTGCATTACAATAAGCAAGGTTAAAATTCATACAAATACAAACAAGGAAAAATTTTGGATGCCGCGTGAGCACCTTGGTGTTAGGCAAGTGATTGCCGTGTGAGCACACTAGTGTTAGGCATATATGCCGCAGGAGCACAATGGTGTTAGGCAAGTGATTTCCGCGTGAGCACATTGGTGTTAGGCATATGGTGTGGCAAAAGACCTAGGCAAAAATTTGGACATCTGGAAAGACAGGACGTTGTTTGATGTCACTGAGGAGAGTAACCTCAGAATTATTGTAAGTCCACACCAGAAAAGGAAAAATAAACTCCAAGGGAGTTTGGAAAAAACATAACGAATTTCTAATTAAATAGGCTGTCACATGCTTAATGTGAAGAAATGATTCCCTCAGGTTGAGGATGACATAATCATCCAGCGGTTGGAGATAACAACCAACACCCAAAGGGGATTGTAATTCTGTTTTATTGATGGATAAATTGCGTTATGAATAAAATTGGGTATTATGATACCAATGGAAACGTGAAAATTGTAGATTGTTACAATACAAAGGGATCTATGGCTTTTATTTAAGTTGAATTATGGGTTTTTGACATAAATTAACTGAATAAAAATTTGGGCTAGACCCTAACCTTGTGCCAGGAAGATTGCAGGAATTGAACGATAATGACTCGAGAAGCTGCGGGAATATCTCAGGGGATCATAACGAAAAAGATGAAGGCAAGAAAAGGTGATGGGAAAGAGGAAGGAGGTTTTAAAAATATGAACACCGAGGACAGTGTTACTTTAAGGGGGAGAGGATGTAATGTCCCTCTTGCGCACCCTAGGTATTTCAAAATTTTGATTGTATATTGTACTCGTCTTCTGGTGAGGAGCTCAAGGCCAAGGCCCCACCAGTAAGACTATGAAATAAATACGATCTAAGTTGAGGACTTAAGAGGCTTAAGACAGGGACATAGCTTCTCGGCTGGGAAACTGAACCTTAAGGGCGTAAAGAGAATGGTTAGGGAGCGTGGATTTCGATGCCGTAATCTTAGAAGCATCTTAACCATGGCATCCTATAGAGGTCCTTATTCCTGTCGTAAATAGCTAATCAAATACGATAGCCTAATTATTTAAATTCTAACATAAAACAAGCCATGGCATAAGAGGTTTCCACCTTGTTAACCTCGGCAAAATGGTCAAGTTAG
>LPNX010884533.1:0-49890 GCA_001517045.1 Pseudotsuga menziesii | reverse complement strand
ACAAGATAATATTGAAAAATATTTAATATTTAATATATTTAATATATATATATATAATAACAATAAGCTAATATTTAAAAATAAGTAATTAAGGCCCCAGTGTAACACAGTAATCAAGTCTTGAGTTGATGCCTATAAGTCACGATATGGGAGCATGAATATTAGCAATCTGAGCCAAAACCTTTTATATTCATGTTTGTACTCCAAGAATAGGTCGTCAAGAGGATTCAATGAGGAATCCAATAAGGAACAACCTTGTGTGAGATATAGGAGGAATTGGTGGGAATATAGGTCTCTACATGCGGCCTCCAAGTATATGAAGAAGAAGCCATATATATGAATCCATCCAACAATTTGAATTTTATTCCTCAACCCACCCAAATAAAATAACCCCTAATATTTATATTAATATGTCAAACTAGAAAACACCATTTACCTCTTAATATGAGGCAATATATTTTTTGAGGTTCTTAGGAGTATTCAAACCCACAATATGGATGTACTTGATATGATATTGCCTCTCTAGTTAACCTCCCTATGTATGGATCAAGTAAGTGTAATGAATATAAAATAAATTATTAAAATAGATTAGTTAATTATATGAAAGGGTGTAACCCTTCACGTTCAAGACTATAAAAGGAGAGCTTATTGTACATTTTACCCATCATCCAATATATTATTTACTATTCATATTTCATTATACAATGATAGTCGGAATCGACTAACGGACAACTAGATTCGGTTGCTCCATTTGGTATCAGAGCAGATTTGCTCCTGCACTCTGAGCTCGAACTCAGCTCATCAATCCCTCCTTGAGCTCAGACTCGGCTCATCAATTTTTTATTCCTCTGCTGCTCCATTTATTCACCTGTCACTTCATCCCAAACCCTATCCAAATAAAAAAAAGAAACAAAAAAAACCAACTTCTTCTCCCTGCTGCCATTCTCCAACCCACCTACTTCTCTAATCACTTGCATACATCTTCTCATGTCCCTCATATTCATCGCATTTTCATACTCCCTACTTTCGATTCTCTCTCTCCACCATAGAAATATCCTTCTCGTGATCTCCCTTCACATTCCATCCTCCTGCGAACATACTATTCCTCTCCTTCCCATTCGCAGTCTCCTTTGAGCCCATCTCTGACCATCCCCATTTCTCTAGGTGCTTCTTTTCTCCCTCCACACGTTGCTCCCCTCACCTCGTCCTCCTGCCCTCATGCTTATGCACCCTCCACCACCATCCACCCTTCCATCCGACCTCCCCTCCTGCGCCTTCTCTCCAATGTTGTTGCTCTTTCCCATCTGTGCAAACCTCCCACCTACCTGCACATTCACACATCCAACACACCTCCTTCACACTCCATCCGCCCTCCTCCACAATTCACTCCACGTCCATAACCTCCCACCTGCCTGCACATTCATGCCTCCACCGCGCCTCCTCCACACTCCATCCTCCCTCCTCCACAATTTTCTCCACGTCCATAACCTCCCACCTTCCTGCACATTCATGCCTCCACCACGCCTCCTCCACACTCCATCCACCCTCCTTCACAATTCGCTCCACGTCTATCCACCATTCGCTCCACGGACTTGCAAAAAAGTTAACATAAATTTTTTTATATGTTATAAACATATTATAACATAAAATAATATTATAAATTAAAATTTATTTCAAATATATTATAAAATAATATATTTATAATAAAATATTTAAAAAGAAAATCAAATATTATATTTATAATATTTGTTAAAAAAAATAAAAAAAAATAAAACTATAAAAAAAACTATATAGGAAATATAATATAGTTTATAAAAAATATATAATAATAAAAATATTAATTAATTAATATATTATTAGTGCCAAAATAGCGTTAAAATACACACCTCCGCATACAAGGTCCAAGACCATGGCGGAGCTAAAAGAGCAAATCGAAAAAATAGAGGACATAAAGTCCATTGCCACTAACCAAGAAGGCTTGAAGTAAAAGATGCAAAATAACAATACATTACTAAAAAACAACCTTGTTTTGGTAGAAAGAAGGCTCAACGACAAACTTGACATCATGAGCAAAAAACAAAAAAACATGGATGACAAAATGAGTACCATAATGCAAAACATAAACACCTTAACACAGAACATGAGCACCATGACACAGAACCAGAATATAATGATAGGAATGTTACAAAAACTAAGGTTTGGTACAAACCATATCAGCAGCTCAAATATGTTGGACCAGTATCTCAACAAAAATGAGAGAAACCAAGTCGATCAAGACAATAAACAAGACAAGGAGGCAAACTATCTTAGGAATGACCAACATACCAATAATATAGCGGATAAAGATGAGCTCGACCAAGATCATAATGGGATTCAAGCCAGTATCGTTGATAATAAAGATGATCCATACAATGAAAATACATGTATCCTACAGTATGCCAAGGAATCCAAGTCAGATAAATCAAATATCATAGATTCATCTTCTACCTTAACTGTTTTACCACCCTCGAGAAACCTAAATGTAACACTACCTGGTGACTTTGAGTGTGAGAAGCCTCAAGAGATGCCACTTCTCGAGATAAATCATAAAGATAATAAAAGGAAAACATTACGTGATGACATCCTAAGTATCGTGGGACAAGCGATTTCTAAAACAAAGTTTGATATGAATGTTCCTCATATTCATGTCCATGGAAAACGGGACAACAATAATAAACATAATGGAGTACAAAGTCAAGTAACAAATAAAAGGAAATTGACAAACTATGGTGTAAAGAACAAGCACATACCTAATACAAGTTCTAAAAAAAAAGACATAAAGGAAGTAATGACGTTGTTTCAACACAAAACAAAAATGAAAAGATGACAACAATAATCTAAGCTTTGAGGACAAAGCTTCCTTAAAGGGAGTGGCAATGTAACGAATATAAAATAAATTATTAAAATAGATTATTTAATTATATGAAAGGGTGTAACCCTTCACGCTCAATCCTATAAAAGGCGATCTTATTGTACATTTTACCCATCATCCAATATATTATTTACTATTCATATTTCATTATACAATGATAGTCAGATTCAACTAATGGACAACCGGATTCGGTTGCTCCATTTGGTATCAGAGTGGATTCACTCCTGCACTCTGAGCTTGGACTCGGCTCATCAATCCCTCCTTGAGCTCGAACTCGGCTCATCAATTTTTGATTCCTCCGCTGCTCCATTTCTTCAGATGTCACTTCATCCCAAACCCTATCCAAATAATAATAATAAAAAAACAAAAAAAAAAAACCAACTTCTTCTCCCCCCTGCCATTCTCCAACCCCCCCTACTTCTCCAATCGCCTGCATACATTTTCTCATGTCCCTCATATTCATCGCGCTTGCATACTCCCTACTCTCGCTTCTCTCTCTCCAACATAGAAATATCCTTCTCGCTATCTCCCTTCACATTCCATCCTCTTGCCAACATACTATTCCTCTCCTTCCCATTCACAGTCTCCTCTAAGCCCAGCTCCGACCATCCCCATTTCTCTAGGCACTTCTCTGCTCCCTCCACACGTTGCTCCCCTCACCTCGTCCTCCTGCCCTTGTGCTTCTGCTCCCTCCACCACCATCCACCCATCTGGATGACCTCTCCTCCTGCGCCTTCTCTCCAACGTTGCCGTTCTTTCCTATCTACGCAAACCTCCCACTTGCCTACACATTCACGCCTCCATCGTGCCTCCTTCACACTCCATCCACCCTCCTCCACAATTCTCTTCACGTCCATAACCTCCCACCTGCCTGCACATTCACGCCTCCACCACGCCTCCTCCACACTCCATCCACCCTCCTCGACAATTCGCTCCACGTCTATCCACCGTTCGCTCCATGGACCTGCAAAAATGTTAACATAAAAAAAATTATATGTTATAAACATATTATAACATAAAATAATATTATAAATTAAAATTTATTTCAATTATATTATAAAATAATATATTTATAATAAAATATTTGAAAAGAAAATCAAATATTATATTTATAATATTTGTTAAAAAAATAAAAATAAAAAATAAAACTATAAAAAAAACTATATACAAAATATAATATAGTTTATAAAAAAAATATAATAAAAAAATATTAATTAATTAATTAATTAATATATTATTAATGCCAAAATAGCGTTAAAATACACACCTCTGCATACAAGGTCCAAGACCATGGCGGAGCTAAAAGAGCAAATCGAAGGCTTGAAGGAAAAGATGCAAAATAACAATACATTACTCAAAAACGACCTTGTTTTGGTAGAAAGAAGGCTCGACGACAAACTTGACATCATGAGCAAAAAATAAAAAAAACATGGATGACAAAATGAGTATGATAATGCAAAACATAAACACCTTAACACATAACATGAGCACCATGACACAGAACCAGAATACAATGATAGGAATGTTACAAAAACTAAGGTTTGGTACAAACCATATCAGCAACTCAAATATGTTGGACTAGTATGTCAACAAAAATGAGAGAAACCAAGTTGATCAAGACAATAAACAAGACAAGGAGACAAACTATCTTAGGAATGACCAAAGTACCAATAATATAGTAGATAAAGATGAGCTCGACCAAGATCATAATGGGATTCAAGCCAGTATTGTTGACAATAAAGATGATCCATACAATGAAAATACATGTATCCTATAGTATTCTAGGGAATCCAAGTTAGACAAATCAAATATCATAGATTCATCTTCTACCTTAACTATTTTACCACCCTCGAGAAACCTAAATGTAACACTACCTGGTGACTTTGACTGTGAAAATCCTCAAGAGATGCCACTTCTCGAGATAAATCATAAAGATAATAAAAGGAAAACATTACGTGATGACATCCTAAGTATCGTGGGACAAGCGATTTCTAAAACAAAGTTTGATATGAATGTTCGTCATATTCATGTCCATGGAAAATGGGACAACAATAATAAACAGAATGGAGTACAAATTCAAGTAACAAATAAAAGGAAATTGACAAACTATGGTGTAAAGAACAAGCACATACCTAATACAAGTTCTAAAACAAAATACATAAAGGAAGTAATGACGTTGTTTCAACACAAAACAAAAATGAAAAGACGACAACAATAATCTAATCTTTGAGGACAAAGCTTCCTTAAAGGGAGTGGAAATGTAATGAATATAAAATAAATTATTAAAATAGATTAGTTAATTATATGAAAGGGTGTAACCCTTCATGCTCAAGCCTATAAAAGGTGAGATTATTGTACATTTTACCCATCATCCAATATATTATTTACTATTCATATTTCATTATACAATGATAGTTAGATTCGACTAACGGACAACTAGATTTGGTTGCTCTAGTAAAATAATGTAATACACCAAATAATTGTAATTTATTATTACTTGGAATATATATATATTTTTTAATATTTTGACAAGGAAGTCAAAAATGAATGTAATGAACTATATTTATTTAATAATTAAAATACTAAGAGGCATAAGAACTAAAGTAGTTGTGGAAAGAGTGTTTGTGATCCACAAGGGGAAAATACAAGTGACGAAAGTTGGTGAGTGGGAACTCAAGTGATGCACGAGGAATCTTCCCCAAAATCAAGTCATGACTCCTAGTGGAGTGATAAGTGGCAGGAGGTGCATAAATGACCAAGTCCTAGGAAAAATACTATAAAACAGTATGTCCATCAAGCAAGCAGTAGGCTAGCGATGGATGGGGAATTGATCTATTGATGAAAATAGATGGCGCATTGATCGTATTTTTTTCTTGTGGTTCAACAAATAGGCTCAAGGATTATGGAGAAAGTAAGACTTGGTTTCTGTAGGAGTTGGTTGGGAGGAACGAGAGCTTTAGATCTGTTTTCTTGATGGTGGTGACATGTTCCTCACTAAATTATTAATTGTTTAGTATTAATAATTATAATCTTAATGGAGATTTGAATTCTAAATGCATTTTGTTAAATGGGGATTATACTATGCATTTGTTCCTAACTGTTTTACCCATTTCCTTATTATGATTAGTATAAAGTATTATTTATTTAGGAAATTTAAAGGAATCACATATCTTATTATCTCTGTTTAAAATTCATTATTTAAATAGTATATACATATTTAAACCTAGTCTTTGTTTCGGCTTCCATACCGAGATTAGAGTGGATTTAAATTTAGTACAATTAAAGGATCTAAACGAATGTTTTGTAATATACCAACCAAAAATTCAGTCAACCAGAGTAATCCCCAAATCGTAAACCTTGTCTATATTTTAAATATATTTACATATCTTTTTAAATGTAATTTAAATGTATATCAAAGAAATCAATAGATGTAAGTCATATTAGACTAATCACATATCCCTAGGAACCGACGTTATCCACGCAGAGTTTATCTCTGTTCGAGTATTTTATAAGTTTATATCTTTCTTTCAATTTAACCTCTATTATGAGCATTAATACTAGATACGGTCAAATCCGATTATCTTAAATAATAAAAGAATTAAAGAACGAATCACAAGTAAACAAACAATTCAACAAACCCCAACAAGAAGTTAAAGAAGTAATCAATTATTACAACTTTTGTTTCTTTTTGGGTATTCATACCTATTTAGATCATATCTATTTATTTAAACAAAACCCAAAAGGAACTAGATAAAATAATCATAATGAATCAAACAAAGTAATTATAGATACATAGAGTAGAGCCAATAGGTTTATTTCCTAGGTTAACGAACTAGATATAAAAATAGCAGATCTGTGTTATAATCAAGCATTAAACCAATAGTAAAGATTTACAAATATATAGATTTCATTAACAAAAATTAATAACATAGTTAAGTAAAAATGCACCGTCTCTATTCTCGAGTATCCATACCCAAGGGTAGGTCATTCTGTTAAAAGAGCTAAGTTCATAACCAAAATCATAGACCAAATCTTAACAAATATTCCCAACTGTCAACATTATCGTGGTCGTAAGCCAATACATGGAATCCACAATCTAGAAATAAAAATGCAATGCACATCCATATACAATTAAGAATCAAACACATTCAAGGATGAGAGGTTGTGAATCCCACACTGTTACTAATACATCCAACTATAGACCCCTAAGGTTAAAAAAAAAAAAAAAAAAACTTATCTTCGCAGCGATTATGAAAACCTTATCACTCCTTAGACTGCTAACCAAGGGGAGACCAACTTAACCCTGAATCTACAAAATTCTTACCGTATGAATGTCGGAGGATCCAAAGCAACATCAGTAGTTACATAAGAAAACTAAGTAGTGTTACTATAATGCTAACGACCAGGTTAAAGAATGCATTCTCCCTACTTAGTAGAGTCAGAGTAAATTCCTCACCTTTGGAAGAGAAGGAGGGGGCCTGAGAGGATGTGACCTTGTTTCTACTGTTGCCAAGCGTACAGACCTACATTGTTTCCTCATTTTATCTATCATTAAAATCCCTTGCATTGTTTACGATACCCAGTGTAATGTTTAAGGAAAACAATTGGGTTGTAAGCCCTTACCTTTCCAAGCAAACTAAGGGCCACAAGGATGAATCAAGGATCATCCAAATCTTAATGGAAACCTAACTTCATCTGGACATAACATTACAAAGTTATAAACCTTTTTTTACAATCGAAGTAAATATTTCATAAGACTTATATACTGAAGGATAAAATCACCTTGGAAGAACGTGGACAGGGCTAGGGGTCAGCTCCTCCTGGTTTCCTCTTCTCCTCCTCTACCCACACAACCACAAAAAATGTGCGTTAAACTATGTAATTACTAATAACCTTTAAAAATAAAATGTGCAAAATATGAATGGATCATTTGTCTCCTTACCTGGTTAAAAACTAGGCAGATTGCAAATCCTCTACAAAACACTAATAAGGAGAATGGAT
Source organism: Pseudotsuga menziesii (assembly GCA_001517045.1). Taxonomy (NCBI): domain Eukaryota; kingdom Viridiplantae; phylum Streptophyta; class Pinopsida; order Pinales; family Pinaceae; genus Pseudotsuga; species Pseudotsuga menziesii. Next base: position 41,978 of record LPNX010884533.1, on the reverse strand, counting down.
TTCCCTTCATAACCCCATGACGAACAAACAAGGTTGAGGTTGTAATGGAAGCCCCATTTCCATAAATCCAACTGATAAATACCTCTAAGTAAAAATCAGGTATAGAGCAAGACAAAATCTTCATTAACAGACCAAAAAGAGCCAAGGGAAAGACTGTGCATCGCATCCATGGAGTGGTTGAGTTTTATTCCACAAGAAAATCATAAACACCGAATGAATGCGACTAAACCTGTCAAAACCCCAAAATTTTGTAAAAATTTAAAATTTTGAAATAACATAAAATGTTGAGACTACAGTTTATTTAACAGTTAACGACTAGGAAAAAGAGAAACAGTTAATAGATTAATTTGCATAACTCAAGCATGTCATCTCAGTAGTTTTCTTATTAACATAATCTTAAGTTTATCTTGTGCATTAATTCTATATTTGGTTTACTGATAAGTTCTATTTATTACAGTAGGTGGAATCTGAATTTGAATTCTGGGCCTTACTTAGCATTTATGCTAATGCAGATGGATTATTTGTTCTTATAGGTTTACAGGTATAAATGACCGAGTATCGTTTTTAAATTTATAAAGCATCCTACAATATTTATGTTTGCAATTAATATTCTTAGATATAAGCTACTATAATCCAACCTACATCCATAAGGTAACCGAGTTTGTTTCCTTCTATTATTATTGTAAATGAAGTTTAGTTGATTGTATTTCTTCCAGTAGAATATATAGCAACGGTATTACTTCCTTTGGTTTTGAACAGTTTATTTTATCTGCTTGATATTCTTTATTTCAAAATTGCATACCCTAGCAATTCTATATTACCATTCTTGTACTAGGTTCTATCTAAGAACAATTTTCAGGGCTGGTGTTTTTCTTATCAAGCCAATATTTCATCTTATGTTAACCTTAGTAACTTGGTAAGAATGTAAAACTATACTCCAAGAAATGAGAAACTGCCACAACTTCTAAGGTAAGATCTCATGGATCTGTATTAAGTAACAGAGTTCATAGTAAAATATTCTTACATTTCACTTTACCATTACATAGTTTGCTATCAAAACTTGGCTAGTTTCTAATATTTAAAAAATGTGCATAAACTATTTGTTTAGCAACATAGAAGGTTTTATTAGTGTTACATTTGCATAATGCTTAAGATACTATCCAAACGACACTATGCAAATTACTCTAGTTGAAAAGTTGTGTAATCATTTACACCACCATGAAGGGAATTGGAACTATTAGTTAGTTAATCTTACACTATTCACTAAACTGTTTATAAGACAAAGATTTCATGCTTATGTTAAAATACTATTGACAACAATTTAGTTATTATATAACCTATATCCCAATGATGATATTATTATATAAACCTTGATGAGTTGTAAAAAAACTACAAAGGGTTAAAGCTCGCATGTATACTATGCCTATCACTAACGATGATGTTAAAATGACTTTGTAAGGTTTCCCCATGATGCTCATTAGTATAACTTACTATGCCAACATAAACATAAACCTCACTAGCTTTTACTAGCGATATCTCTTAACATTGGTGTTTGATAAATTATGTAATGTATTGGATACAAGGTTAAAGGTTTATGTTATGTGGTAAGTCAACGTTGTAATAACATTGCACCCCACGCTAGTGATGAGCTATATGTTACGTTAAATAATTATCATTATGTTGTAAACCTGTGCAAAAACGAGCCATGCACTAAGCGTTGAAACAATCATTGTTGATTGGAAACCCATGCAAACTATAATGTGTCTTTTGATGAAATCATTTGTTAAATAAAATGATTTTTGGAATGCAAGTGACTATGGAAAGTTGACCCACTACATGATGAAAATATTGCGACCACATGGAGAATCCTTGGCCATGCACTGGCTGCATAAATAGTTTTAACCCTAACCTTTGGCTCATTCGACCTCCGTCATTTGCGTTGGCCCTGTGGGCTGCTCTGCAAGCTCCCATGGCGGCCGTGAGTTGCAGATAGCTACAGAGGCTCGAATGCTAGATTTTAATGTGGCTTACTCCCCTGAGCTAGATGTCATTACTCACCTCCTCTATGATTTTTTTCTTTGGCCACAGGTCACTGCTTCTCATTGCACATGACTTACGGCCGCTTAAAACTCCTTTTTGTTTCTCCTCTGTTGTGGTCTGTCATTGGTAAAATATTTGAGCTTAATGCATGTTATGGAAATGCTCCTTCATCGTAGGGTTTAGTTTTCCTGTTTATATGCTAGTGACAGTCTGACTCCATGCTTGCAGACTCCTTGCAGCCATTGCTCCGGCTTACCCACACCTCTGCTGTTAGTGTGAAAATATCCAAACCCTTGCGTCTTCATCCTCGACGAGAATGAGGGTTTGGATGTTCTTGATGCTAGTTGTGGTGTTTTTATTTGTCTAGGGCTCCATCGTTTTAGTTTCCAGCTTGGGTAAGTTTTTAAATTAACTGGCGTTACTATTTTCAATTTCAATATGCAAAAAGGGTTTTAAATTTTTATTAACTCTGTTTCTTTTATAATGCAGGTTAACATGTCTTCAAGGTTGACAGTCGAGCTGCATAAATAGCTTCCTGAATAGTCTACGGTAAGCTCTAGTTTCAACAAGGTTCTCTCTCTGTTTGTACAACCTTTTGTGATTGGAAGAAGATATGGTCGTGTCGCACCCAATCTTGGGTTGCTGTCCTTCGTTTTTAACATTTTTATTTTGGTTTATCTCCCTTGCTTTTCGCGAGGTAACTACAGCTTTAAGTTAAGAATTGTAAAGCTCTTTTCATAGTTGTAATGAACATACTATTTTGTAATATGTTGTATATGCTTGTTCATACTCCATATCTTAATATGGGTGCTCGGCTCCTCACTGAGGTTTCGTACTCTGTTAATGATTTGGCTTATATACAGTCTTTGGGCTTGTTGATGTAATATACTATCTTTAATACAGCCTGTCTTAAGATTAACTTCATGCTCCTTTATGTATTTGTATTTTATCTCTGTGTAATGAATTTAATTTGTTCTTTTAATGGTTATATTAAATGAATAAATATAATGTTTATCATAGGTTACTACTATAATGGATTTGCATATAAAAGAATACTGGTAGTTTTCTGCTTCGAAATATGAGCTAGGGTTTTTACCCTATTTAACCTTTAAGATGATAATTTATGTATTGATATTTAATTATTTTTTATTACTATCAAAAGAATTTAATATTATTTTAATGGATTGAGGAATTCTGGGTTAGGGTTTATGGAAATAATCTTTGTTTATTTCTTAAAGATTTCTCCAGTTTGTAAAAGGAATTTCCTTTTGATTTATAAACGATAATATTTATGTTAATAATATTATTTGTATATAATACAATACTTAAGATTTTATTTGTGCATACACTTATTTAAATAAGACTATGATTATTCTGTAACAGTTTAATTGCTTATGCTTGTACATAAAATCCAACCACTAGATTATGACTTGGTTATTTTTATTAAAACAAGGGTATTATTACACTAGGGTTCGACCCTACAGTTCTCTTTTGCAGAAAGAATAACCTGTTAGTATTTGCAATACAGTTCTTATATAGATATGCAATGTTAATTTATTAAGTTCTTATTGTTTTTCTGAATTGTTATCTAGAGTTTTAGTAGGATTACTTGTAAACATTAATTTAGTAATGAGTCTGTTTTTTTTTTAAATAAAAGAATAATTATTTTCCAAAAACCCATTCGATTAATAGTAACTAATTCTCTTAGTTAGTTAACAATATATTTAATTAAACTAAGTATTTATATTTTCTATCTTAATAACATGATTATTTTTTTATATCACTATCCTATATTAGTAATATCTGTTAGTTTTTAAACTATTTTAATTCTAGTAAACTAGATATGGTATCTGATACCTTGTTTGAACTAAAAGTAAACAAGTATTTTAGCTTTATTTCTTCTACTCCATAGCATTAGTTAATAAGTATGATACAAGGAAAATAAACATGTAACATAGCACAGATTAACATCCTGCATAATTTAAATTCAATAAAAGAATAAGATGTTGTATATAGCATAATATATTTCCTATTAGAGTATTTATAAAGAAGATCCTTCTACATGTGCCGAGTTATTTCTATTTATTTTTCTACTGTACTTAGCTACATAATCTGGTTAACAAGAACATATAAGAATAGGTTATTTTTATTTGCTGATAATAGTCTTCATACAGAAATAAGTTACGATGATATAATGAAATGCATAATACATCTATTCATTTCAGATTCCTATCATATCTTCATCTATTTTAAGCACACTACCCGTGCTGGAGTATGGTCTGGTTTATTCCAGACAGGGAAAAACACAAGTAGGATTATTTCATCTAATTACAGATTCAATATTCAAATAACTAAAAGATTACAAGCTCTAACAGTTCAGTACAAAACATGTAAATCATTCATTATTCATTCATTCTCAGATATAAACTTTTAACACAACAAATAAAAGACCGTAGAACCTATTTTAAAGCTAGATGACAACAACGTTGGGAGGCCATTCCTCCCTACTAACTCCTGGAGAGTGCTCAAACAATGACTTCTAAGGACCCCCAATCCTGTTCCTGGTCTCCTTGGCTGAGAGCTGGTGGAGCAAGCAACCAAATACTAGTCTAGTGACTCATTACTAACTTTGTACTCAGCAGTAAGATCCTTCAGCTGAATAGCTGTACTAGATCAATTTCTGCAGTTTACCCCTCAAACACATTCCACAAATTCCCTTCCCAATGAAATCCTCTGAAGTACATTCACCTGAATGGTTCTCTTCTTGGAATGAGCAGCCTTATCTCTCTTCAATGGGCATTTTTATTAAGATTTCCTAGGTCTTTTTTTGGGTTAGTTGTCATTAATTGAGCCACCTGCTTTAATCCCACTTTCTTGGGGGATCATGACCCCAAATGTAGGGATGTTTCCACTTGCAACATTGGAAGTGTTTGAGGATGCTTCCACTTGTCTATTTTCTCTCCACCCAGTCTCATCCACCAACTTGACCAGTAACACTCTTTTTAACAGCTCTCCCAAGCTATTGTCTCCACTTTTATTTATTTATAATTAAAATATTCAGAATTACATTCAATATCCTTGACTTTGCTGAGTCATCATTTAAAACTTAGCATAAAATTTAACATAATGTCTTGGAATAAAATCAAATAAGATAATATTATTTTGCAAAATTGGGGCATGTGACATACACACCCCCTTAGAATATAACATCATCCTCGATGTTATTTATTCTTCATCCTTAGAATTCCCCTGAAACAGAATTGGATATGCATCTCGCATTTTAATTTCCAATTCCCAGGTGGCTTCCTCTGGACTAAGGTGCTTCCATTGCACCTTCACCTATCCAATGGTGCGGTTCCGAAGTGTAATCTCCCTCCTTCCGAGGATACAATACGGTTCCACCAGAAATTCTCCTTCTGGGTCCACCTGTACCTCATTCCAGTTAACCACATGAGTAGCATCATGAACATATTTATTTAAAAAAAAATGTGAAAAACATTATGTACTCTTAAATTAGGAGGTTATGCTAATTGATAAGCTACTTTTCCAATCCTAGACAGAATTTCAAATGGACCAGAGTAACGCGGTGCCAATTTTGCACAACTCCCAAATCTCAAAGAGCTCTTTTTGGGCCTTACCTTGATGAAAACATGCTCACCTACCTGAAACTCCTTTGGAGTTCTTTTTAAGTCTGCTTGAATTTTCTGCCGATCCTGTTCCACTTTTAGATTTCCCTGCACTTGTTTTACAATTTCTTCCATTTCTTTTAACAGTTCTGGACCTAATACCAATCTATCTACTGGATTACTCCAAGATATAGGAGTATTACATTTTCGTCCATATAAAATTTAAAAAAAAATAAATCTGGATGATGTCTGACAATTATTATTATAAGCAAATTCTGCCATATGTAAATAGTCCTCCCATTTACCAGGTTGGTCTTTCACATACATTTTTAATAGATCTTCTAATACTTGGTTTACCCTTTCAGTTTGTCCATCTGTTTGAGGATGGAAAGAAGTACTAAAATTTAATGTGGTGTTTAACCCTTTAAACAAAGACTTCCAAAAGTTTCCTGTAAACTTAGGATCTCTATCTGAGATTATGACTTTTGGTACTCCATGTAATCAGAAAATCTGTTTTAGAAAAATATCAGCTATGTTTGCAGCTTTATAAGTAGTTTTAACAGGTATAAAGTGAGCTGCTTTGCTTAACTTATCAACTAATACCATGATAGAATCATTCTGATTTTGATTTTTAGGCAGCCCAGTAATAAAATCTAGACTAATTATCTCCCATTTCTAACTAGGGATGGGTAATAGCTGAAACAAACCAGCTGGGTGTTGATGTTCTGTTTTTACTTGTCGACATTCAAAACACCTAGCAATATATTCAGCTACTTCAGTTTTCATATTTGGCCAGAAATACTCTTTTCTTAACATAGTTATAGTCTTTTGATAACCTGGATGACCTGAATAAGGTATTTTATGAATTTCATCCAGAATTAACAGCTTAACTTTAGGTACGTTAGGTACATACATTCTATCTTTATACAATAAAAAATCTTTTTCATTTAAACTGTAACCTTTATTTAATTTTTCGGTTGGATTTTCTTTAGCTTTAGCTTGCAATTTCTGGTAAATTTCATCTTGTTCTATTCCTTCTTTAAGCTGTTCATCTAAGTCTGAAACATAGGTGCTGATAGCTGCTGCAAAGTTTAGCCTTGCATTTCTACTTAATGCATCAACAACTTTATTTTCCTTACCTTTTATATGCTAAATTTCAAAATCATACTTGCTTAAGAAAGCTAACCACCTAGCTTATCTGGCATTTAGATTTGGTTGATCTAAAAGATACTTCAATCCTTTATTGTCAGTCATTAAAACAATTTTTCTGCCAATTAGGTGATGTCTCCACATCTTTAAGGCGTGTATTACAGCTGTTAATTCCAAATCATATGTTGCATAATTCTTTTCATGAACTTTTAACTTTCTAGAATCATAGGCAATAACATGCCCTTCTTGAGTCAAAACACCACCTAATCCATAATTATAGGCATCAGTGCACACTACAAATTCTTTATTAGGATTTGCTATTCTTAAAATAGGTGCACTGGTTAATAAAGTTTTTAACTTTTTAAAGCTTTCTTCACATTTTTTATTCTAGTCAAACTTCTTTTCTTTCCTCTGCAAGGAAGTTATTGGATTTTCTATCCTCGAAAAACCTTCAATGAACCTCCGGTAATAACCGATAATGCCCATGAAAGATCGAACATCCGTCACATCCTTAGGAACCGGCCAATCTTTGATTGCCCTTATTTTTTTAGGATCTACAAAAATTCCTTCCTTGGTCACTACGTGAGCTAAACACTGAATCTTATCCTTGAATAAATCACACTCACTAAACTTTGCGAAGAGTTGATGTTCTCGCAAATCTTGCAAAACAATATTTAGATGATCTTTATGTTCTTCTTCAGTTTTTGAATAGATTAGAATGTCGTCGATAAACACGACCACAAACTTATCTAAATACTTGTGCATCAAACTTTTCATTAAACACATAAAAACAACTGAGGCATTAGTAAGCTCGAATGGCATTACGACAAATTCATAATGACCATATCTAGTTCTGAAATATGTCTTCATCTTTAATCCTTACTTAATGATATCCAGACCTTAAATCTATTTTTGAAAACACCGTATCTCCACGTAGTTTATCAAACAGATCATCTATGCGGGGTAACAAATATCGATTTTTGATGGTCATCTTATTTAACTGACGGTGATCTATGTAAAGTCACATAGTTCTGTCCTTCTTCTTGACAAAGATGACATGTTCCCCCCAGGGAGACACACTTGGCCGAATATAATTTTTATCAATTAATTATTTTAATTGAGATTTTAATTCATTAAGTTCGAGTATGTTCATTCGATAATGGCCCTTTGAGCTAGGTACTGCACCCGGTAGCAGCTCAATGGTGAAATCCAATTCCCTTTTCGGAGGTAATCCCAGAATTTCTTCTGGGAATACATCTACATATTCTTTTAAGACTGGTATGTCTTCCACTTTTAACTTATCTGTTTTAAGCATACTTTCCTCATTAGTAATTGTTACTGCATAAGCTTTACATCACTTTCTAACAGCTCTCTTAAGCTGTCGAGTAGAAATCTGCCTTATGGTGGTTTTTCTAGGTATTCCTTTAACACTTACTGCTTTTTCATCACTGTTTAAGCATGTGAAAGTTTTATCATAACAGTTTAGAATTACTCTATGTTGTTCTAACCAATCCATCCCAATCAACAAATCATAAGAACCAAGAGGCAAAACATTAAGCTTAACAACAATTTCAAATTCATCCATAACTATTGCACATTTTTTGACAAAACAAGTTACTTTTCTTTTAGCACCAGTAGCTAACTGAACTAACCATGAATTCTCAAAATTTTCATCAAATAATTTACATTTTTCTACTATTTGAGGTGCAATATAACTAAGAATAGCTCTTGGATCAATCAAAATAGTTACAAAGGTCTGATTTATCATACCTTCTACTTCCACCATGGAAGTCTGATATTCATCTTATCGGTTCTCCAAGGCTGCGTTGATTCTAGGCATGCTCCTTGCTAGTTCCCCAATGGTCATCTCCTCCTGTATGGTATGAATGTTGCTAACAGTATTCTTCCAGTTTCGACAGACTGAAGCATAGTGTGGGCCATTACACTCCCAGCACTTGATAGGCTCTTTGCGCTCAAAGTTCTTGGTAAATTTTCCATGATTATTTGCAAATTCCTTACCTTTAGGATTGTTCTGGTAGTTGGGTGTATTACTCTTGTTTCCTTGGAAATTCTTGTTATTAGAATAATTTTTGGCCTTATTGTTTTTGAAATTTCTGTTAGGCACAAAATCCTTCTTCTTTTGTTCAAACTGATTATTATTTTTCTTAGATTTCTAGTTGGCCAAGATTTCTTTCTTTCGATTCTGCTCAAAACAGAAGTTATCCTTTCTCATAGCTTCCTCCAAGGTCTTTGAGTTATCATATTCAATTCTATCTTTAATATGATAAGGTAGATAGGTAAGGAATCACTGTACCTTTGGTTTCTCATCTACAAGGTATGGTACGTACCTAAGTAGACTTAATAACTTGTTGTTCAGATCCTTCAATATGATTGATCCTAACTTCACCTCAAAAAACTCTTTGGCTCTCTCCTCATAATACTGCTCAGACAGGAATTTCTTTTTGAAATACCTTTTAAAGGTACTCCAGTTTACATTTTTCTCTTTTATTCCCTTAACTCTTTTCAAGTCCTGCCACCAAATTTTAGCCTTTCCTGAGAGGTTATATATAGCCATTCTAGCCTTTAACTAGTTAGAATAGTTATATATTTGGAATTACTTCTTCATCCTAGATAACCAGGATTCAACTTCCTCCCCCTTCTCAGTCTCTCCATTAAAGGTTGGTGGTTTTATCTTTTTGAATTCTCTGAAAATCTCCTCATAAGGTTTGTATTTCCTCTTTTTAGTGTACTGATTATCATCACTACTATCACTGGTTGTATGATAGTTTCGTTGTTCACCAAACACTTCAGAAGACGAACTACTTTTAGTTTTAATATGTTTCATCTTTTTATATTTACGTTGATGACTGGTATCTTCTGATTCAGTTATTCTACCCCTACCCTCAGTTTGAAACTTCTCAATTAGGATCTGATTAAGCACTTCTTGATCCCTCAGAATCCTTTCATTTTATCGCTTTACAGACTCGATTTCAATTTTTAGGTCCTTTACAGTTTGTAACAATTCTGAGGAATTGGTAGTTAAATCTTTTGGTATAACATCTCTTGGTAGATTTCTTGTTTCAGTAACTGGAGACTCCTCCTCTGCATACTCTTCCAGCCTTTCCATACCTTCCTGTTAAACTTAAAAAAACAATCCTCTATTTTATAACATTAAACGAAGAAAAATATGTCAACATAATAATTCAGTTACTGTTTCCTAAAATCTAGTTGGGCTCCATTAAGGCCTAGTGTTTGAACCTTGTGCTCTGATACCAAATGTCAAAGCCCCAAAAATTTTCAAAAGTTTAAAATTTTGAAATAACATAAAATGTGGAGACTGCAATTTATTTAATAGTTAACGTCTAGCAAAAAGAGACATAGTTAATAGATTAATTTGCATAACTCAATTATGTTATCTCAGCAGTTTTCTTATTAACATAATCTTAATTTTATCTTGTGCATTAATTCTATATTCGGTTTACTGATGAGTTCTATTTATGACAGTAGGTGGAATCTGACTTTGAATTCCGGGCTTACTTAGCATTTATGCGAATGCAGATGGATTATTTGTTCTTATAGGTTTACAGGTATAAATGACCGAGTATCGTTTTTAAATTTATAAAGCATCCTGCAATATTTCAGTTTGCAATTAATATGCTTAGATAAAAGCTAGTGTAATCCAACCTACATCCGTAAGGTAACACAGTTTGTTTCCTTCTATTGTTATTGTAAACGAAGTTCAGTTGATTCTATTTCTTCTAGTAGAATATGTAGCGATAGTATTATTTCCTTTGGTTCTGAACAGTTTATTTTATCTACTTGATATTCTTTATTTTCAAAATTGCATACCCTAGCAATTCTATATTACCATTCTTGTACTAGGTTCTATCTAAGAACAATTTTCAGGGCTGGTGTTTTTCTTATCGAGCCAATCTTTCATCTTATGTTAACCTTAGTAAGTTGGTAAGAATGTAAAACTATACTCCAAGAAATGAGAAACTGCCACAAATTCTAAGGTAAGATCTCATGGATCTGTATTAAGTAACAGAGTTCATAGTAAAATATTCTTACATTTCACTTTACCATTACATAGTTTGCTATCAAAACTTGGCTAGTTTCTAAGATTTAAAAAATGTGCATAAACTATTTGTTTAGCGACATAAAAGGTTTTATTAGTGTTACATTTGCATAATGCTTAAGATCCTATCCAAACGACACTATGCAAATTACTCTAGTTGAAAAGCTGTGTAATCATTTACACCATCATGAAGGGAACTAGAACTACTAGTTAGTTAATCTTACACTATTCACTAAACTGTTTATAAGACAAAGATTTCATACTTATCTTAAAATACTATTGACAACAATTTAGTTATTATATAACCTATATCCCAATGATAATATTATTATATAAACATTGATGAGTTGTAGCCAAATTACAAAGGGTTAAAGCTCGCATGTATACTATGCCTATCACTAACAATGATGTTAAAATGACTTTGTAAAGCTTCCCCACGATGCTCATTAGTATAACTTACTATGCTAACATAAACATAAACCTCACTAGCTTTTACTAGCGATATCTCATAACATTGGTGTTTGATAAATTATGTAATGTATTGGATACGAGGTTAAAGGTTTATGTTATGTGGTAAGTCAACGTTGTAATAACGTTGCACCCCACGCTAGTGATGAGCTATATGCTACGTTAAACAATTATCATTATGTTGTAAACCCGTGCCAAAACGAGCCATGCACTATGCGTTGAAACGATCATTGTTTGATTGGAAACCCATGCAAACTATAATGTTGTTTTTGATGAAATCATTGGTTAAATAAAACGATTTTTGGAACGCAGGTGACTATGGAAAGTTGACCCACTACATGATGAAAATATTTCTACCATGTGGAGAATCCTTGGGCATGCACTGGCTGCATAAATAGTTTTAACCCTAACCTTTGGCTCATTCGATGTCTATCATTTGCGTTGGCCCTGTGGGCTGCTCTGCAAGCTCCCATGGCGGTCATGAGCTGCAGATAGCTACAGAGGCCCCAACACTGGATTTTAACGTGGCTTACTCCCTTGAGCTAGATGCCAGTACTCACCTCCGCTGTGAATTCTTTCTTTGGTCACAGTTCATTGCTTCTCATTGCACATGGATTACGACCTCTTAAAACACCTTTTCGCTGCTCCTTTGTCGTGGTATGTCATTGATAAAATATTTGAGCTTAATGCATGTTATGGCAACACTATTTCATTGTAGCATTTAGTTTTCCTGTTTATATGCTTGTGATAGTACGACTCCATGCTTCTTGCAGTCATTGCTCCGGCTTACCCACACCTCTGCTATTAGTGTGAAAATATCCAAACCCTAGCATCTTCTTCCTCGGCGAGAATGAGGGCTCGGCTCTTCTTGATGTTGGTTGTGGTGTTGTTGTTCGTCCGGGGCTCCATCGTTTTCATTTCCAGCTTGGGTAAGTTATTAAATTAACTGTCGTTACTATTTTCAATTTCAATCTGCAAAAAGGGTTTTAAATTTTTATTAAACCTGTTTCTTTTATAATGACAGTTAACATGTCTTCAAGGTTGATAGTCGAACTGCATAAATGGCTTCCCGAATAGTATACGGTAAGCTTCAGTTTCAACAAGGTTCTCTCTCTGTTTGTACAACCTTTTGCGATTGGAAGAAGATATGGTCGTGCCGCACCTAGTCTTGGGTTGTTGTCCTTTGTTTTTAACATTTTTATTTTGGTTTATCTCCCTTGCTTTTCGTGAGGTGACTACAGCTTTAAGTTGAGACTTGTAAATCTCCTCTCGTAGTTTTAATGAACTTACAGTTTTGTAATATGTTGTATATGCTTGTTCATACTCCATATCTTAATATGGGTGCTCGGCTCCTCGCTGAGGTTTTGTACTCTGTTAATGTGTTGGCTTATTTACAGTCTTTGGGCTTGTTGATGTAATATAATATCTTTAATACAGCTTGTCTTAAGCTTAACTTCATGCTCCTTTATGTATTTGTATTTTATCTCTGTGTAATGAATTTAATTTTTTCTTTTAATGGTTATATTAAAAGAATAAATATAATGTTTATCATAGGTTACTGCTATAATGGATTTGCATATAAAAGAATACTAGTAGTTTTCTGCTCAAAAATATGAGCTAGGGTTTTTACCCTATTTAACCTTTAAGATGATAATTTCTGTATTGATATTTAATTATTTTTTATTACTGTCAAAAGAATTTAAGATTATTTTAATGGCTCGAGGAATTCTGGGTTAGGGTTTATGGAAATAATCTTTGTTCTTTCCTTAAAGATTTCACGAGTTTGTAAAAATAATTTCCTTTTTATTTATAAACGATAATATTTATGTTAATAATATTATTTGTATATAATACAATACTTAAGCTTTTATTTGTGCATACACTTATTTAAATAAGACTATGACTATTCTGTAACAGTTTAATTGCTTATGCTTGTACATAAAATCCAACCACTAGATTATGACTTGGTTATTTTTATTAAAACAAGAGTATTATTAAACTAGGGTTCGACCCTACAGTTCTCTTTTCCAGAAAGAATAACATGTTAGTATTTGCAATACAGTTCTTATATAGATATGAAATGTTAATTTATTAAGTTCTTATTGTTTTTCTGAATTGTTATCTAGGGTTTTAGTAGGATTACTCGTAAACATTAATTTAGTAATGAGTCTGTTTTTTTTAAATAAAAGAATAATTCTTTTCCAAAAACCATTTCGATTTATAGTAACTAATTATCTTAGTTAGTTAACAATATATTTAATTAAACTATGTATTTATTTTTTCTATCTTAATACCATAATTATTTTTTTATATCACTATATTGTATTAGTAATATCTGTTAGTTTTTAAACTATTTTAATTCTAGTAAACTAGATATGGTATTTGATACCTTGTTTGAACTGAAAGTAAACAAGTAGTTTAGCTTTATTTCTGAAAGTAAACAAGGAAAATAAACATGTAACATAGCACATATTAACATCCTGCATAATTTACATTCAATAAAAGAATAAGATGTTGTATATAACATAATCTTTTTCCTATTAGAGTATTTATAAAGAAGATCCTTCTACCTGTGCTGAGTTATTTCTATTTCTTTTTCTACTGTACTTACCTACATAATCTGGTTAACAAGAACATATAAGAACAAGTTATTGTTCTTTGCTGATAATAGTCTTCATACAGAAATAAGTTATGCTGATATAATGAAATGCATAATACATCTACTCATTTAACATTCTGATCATATCTTCATCTATTTTAAACACACTACCTGTGCTAGAGTATGGTCTGGTTTATTCTAGACAGGGAAAAACACAGGTAGGATTATTTCATCTAATTACAGATTCAATATTCAAATAACTAAAATATTACAAGCTCTAACAGTTCACTGCAAAACATGTAAATCATTCATTATTCATTCATTCTCAGATATAAACTTTTAACATAGAAAATAAAAGACTGTAGAACCTGTTTTAAAGTTGGATGGCAACAACATTGGTAGGCCGTTCCTACCTACCAACTCCTCGAGAGCGCTCAAATAGCAACTTCTCAGGACCCCCTAGCCTGTTCCTGGTCTCCTTGGCTGAGAACTGGTGGAGCAAGCAACAAAATACTAGTCCAATGACTCACTACTAACTCTGCACTCAGTAGCAAGATCCTTCAGCTGAATAGTTGTACTAGATCACTTTCTATAGTTTACCCCTCAAACACATTCCACAAATTCCCTTCCCAATGAAATCCTCTAAAGTACATTCACCTGAATGGTTCTCTTCTTGGAATGAGTAGCCTCAGCTCTCTTCAATGGGCATTTTTATTAAGATTGCCTAGGTCTTTTTTTGGGTTAGTTTTCATTAATTGAGCCACCTGCTTTGATCCCACTTTCTTGGGGGATCATGACCCCAAATGTAGGGAGGTTGCCACCTGAAACATTGGAAGTGTTTGAGGATGCTGCCACTTGTCTATTTGCACTCCACCTAGTCTCCGTCACCAACTTGACCAGTAACACTCTTTTTAACATCTCTCCTAAGCTATTGTCTCCACTTTTATTTATTTATAATTAAAATATTCATAATTATATTCAATATCCTTAACTCTGTTGAGTCATCATTTACAACTTAGCATAAAATTTAACATAATGTCTTGGAGTAAAATCAAATAAGATAATATTATTTTGCAAAATTGGGGCATGTGACAAAACCCTCACAACATCATAAAATCCACTCTAAAACCCTACAAAAACCTGTAATCCAGGTCGTGACAGGTGGAGGGTAACGATCAACCATCAACCACATCGTGTGTGGGAAAACCTTGTCATTGTAAAGCGCCTAGCTACGCTGTCAACTCACAGCCAGGACCAAGGCTTAAATATTTTTATTGCAAACCTTTAAACTTTATGTGTTTGTATTTCCCTTGTGCCTCCCCTTTAAAATTGGCATGTCAACTTCATAAACATAACATCCCATGATGTGTAAATCCCCCGGGTAGGGTCATCAAACCATAGTGTTTGTTTAAGTTCTAGTAAAGGTTCTCACCATAGTTTAAACATGTAATCAAATATTAGTCCAAGGCATGTTCTATTACAAGATTTCCAACATAGTTAACACTTAAACAAATCTTTATTTATTCATATAAAACCACCTTTTCCAAAAATGTCTTGAGAGGCAGGTTTAACTTCAAGGGTGAACCTTTAAGGGTATATAGGAATAAGTTGTAGGTTTAGGCTTAGGTACTAACACCAAAAATTTAATAATAAACTTAAAGGACTAAATACATCACCTTGGAGAGACGGTGGCATAATCGTCGCTACTTGAAGGAAATGCCATAGGGGGTATAACCTGTCATACAATTGTTAAACACATCAAGTGAAAATCACATGCATAAATTATATGTGATGAAGAATATAAAAGTATTGTGACTAATAGTTACATGCTATGACAAATATAAAATAAATAGTGAAGCAAACAAAAATTTACTATGGATTTTACAAGTTTGTGACAGAATGGTATCAGATCATGGTTGCAAGACATGGTCTGAATGGGACTAAGACTCAAACATAAAACTAATTTTATTTGTTATGTTTTGACTCTCTTACGAACATGAAGAGAAAATATATTCTTATTTTGCAGGAATCATGGCACATGTAGGAATGTATGTTGAAGAGGAATCACATCCTAGAAATCCATTAAACAATGAATAAGGTAACATAAGAGATGGTGAAATATGGGTAAATATTAATGAAATTAAGAACGATAACCCATTTGAATTACAACAAATTGTAAAAGAATTAAGGGAAGGAATAAAACGATTTAAAGAAGACAATGCACGTATCTTGAAAGCACATGAAGAGTTAAATAAAATCATGATGTGTAAACTACACAGTAATTAAAAAGATAAAAATAAAGAACCTGAACATAACATGGAAATAACTACACCTTACAAACGTAAGGTAAGGAAATTGAAATTCTCCTCGATTGAAGGAGAAGGTACAGATCACAAAATTTGATGACATGATGATGATGTAAGCACATGTTTGAGTCAAATATTTAGTATAAGTGGTAAATTAGGATTATTTAGTCAAAGGGAGAATTATTATTCCCAACAAAGAAGTAGCTCATACAGTTCTTGTTGCTACTACTCTCTTTTATTTGAATGCTTCCTCCTTTTATCAAAAAGCAAATATTTAAGAGCCATCTTTTTCTTTATATCTTGAAGTTGAAGATCATTATTCATATTCTTATGATGATGATGATGAAAAATAAGTGACTAATGGAGATTCCATTTCCATTTTTGATAATTCATTCACACATTTAGTGTTCTTTATGTATTGTATCATAGATTCTGAGATCCATACACTAGTGGAAAATGAGAGACTAGTGACCAGGAGACCAAAAATTTTGGTCACCATGGTCTCCTGAAAGGGACAAATGACCAAAATTGATAATTCTAAGTGAGATGACTAAAAACGACCAAGATAAATGACCATTTTTTGTCACGAGATAGAAAACAACTAAAAAGAACCAAAATAAATGACCAAATTTGATCATGAGATATGTAGACTAAAAATGACCATATAACAATTGGTCATTTATTTGGTCATTTTTAATTGTGTCACTCCGACAATGGAAAAAATTGAAAATTTGACAATGAATTTGTACATTTTACTAAATTCTAAAACTGCAGATGGATTCAGGGGGTATCTGAATCCATCTATAGTGTTAGAATTTAGTAAAATGTAGACCACACCATGTGTCACAGCTCAGCTAGAAACACCAAATCAGCTATCATCACGATGTTCTAGTGCCACATGTCCTAGGAATTCCAGACTAGATTATCATAATTGAGTTGGATCCCTTCTCTTAGAGTGTGATTCCACATAAATATTATTAACTCATTTGAGTTTCTCCTAGTGTTCTACTAATTCAATATGGGTTTTTAAAACTATACTCCTAAAATTTAAACCATATGAAAAAAAGCATTAAGAAGTTTCCCAAACATTTGAAGTTTTATTTTTTTATTTTTATTTTTGTAGTTTTAGTATAAGCAAGATTATGCCACATTTTTATCATTATAATGACTAACTATATTACACTAAAACCAACTTTGGTACTTCAATTTATTGGACCAACCTTGATATTTACAATTTTAACTTACTCTCACATATAAATTTTAAGCTTTACTTATTAAAAAAAAAACAACAACAACAAAAAAGAGGGTCCAAAACCAAGAACTTTTAACTTACTCTCAAATTAAAGTTTTAAACTTTGGTAAGAATAGCCAAAAAAGCGGGTCCAAAACTGAGAACATTTAACCTACTTCAAATTTAAGTTTCAAGATTTAGTAATAAGTTAAGTTTCAAAATGGGCCAGAGCAGCTCCAAGAATCGAGGTCGAGGGCTTCGGCTCTCGATCTTGAACTTTCGAGATTGAATGGCTCTACCATGATATCCAGGGAATCCTGCTCAGCGCAATCATGGCGGAGGCGGAGTCTGAGATCGATTCTGGTTCGATTCGGTAGAGGGTTCTCCTGAATGCGTCCAGTCAGTCAGATCGTCACGGTCTTTGATGGGGTTTTGGGATGGATTCGTGCGAAGTGGCGCTGTTTTGTGCCCAGCGCACTGGGTTTTGATCGAGGATCCTGTGATGTGAATAATTTTCTGCTCAAGACGATGTTTCTCCATGGGTAGGTGAGTGGGGATGCTCATTGTAATTTTGGAGTAAGCGTGAGAGCATGGCGCCTGTGGATCCCGAGTTTCGGTGGATCTTTCTTCTCTGGGCATATTCGATGTCTGCCAAAATATTTCTTTAGCTGAGTTTCCTGAGATTAAACTGGGAATCAGATTGATTTTGAGTCTCTTCCTGTCCGTGGGATTTGACATGTTAACGTAGCTGCTGTGCGCGGACGGGTGCAGCATGATCGATTGAAGATTGGGGGAGGCTCCAAGAACGAGATTGAATGGCTCTTCCATGATATGTCAGTCATATTTCTCCGTTCTTTTGATGGGGTTTCATCTACATGCAGTTTCGGGGTCACGGCTACATGAATCGTGATCGAGTGCGAACTGGCTCATTGATTGGTGCGAACTGGTTCATTGATTGGTGGGCTTCGGATCCAAGATTTGGGGTCGAGGGTTTAGGCTTACTTTCGAGGCTGCCTCTATTGCTGAGATAGATTGCCTGCCTTATGACAGAGGCGGTGACTGTGGATATACTCTTGCGTAGCAACCCGTATTGTGTCCTTAGGGATCTCTGCGGCAGCGATGGCGTTTCGGAGGTGGTGGCCTTTGTTGTCGGCAGTATATCTGAAGTTTTTGTGTGGTAGAGGGTTTTCTGGTGGAGTTCATGAGATATATGATCAGAAGTGATGTCTATTTTTGATGATAGCATTCTTGCTGAAGTTTTTGTAGTTACTACTTATGATTTGGGTTGTGATACCCTTATTTTCTGTGATTTACAGTTTGGGACAGTTTTGTAATTTTGGTTACGACTATATGAGACAGCATATATGTGACAATGTAGGGATCCTAGTGATCCTCTTACATGTGTAGATGTAATTTTGTTCTACTTTGAAATAAAATTACGAATTTTTTCCGAGGAAAAAAAAGAAGTTAAGTTTCAAATTTCAAATTTATCCTCAAATAGAAAAATTTCTTTTATGTTTGCCTGACTGGAAACAACAAGTTAGAATCCGCCACCACTGGACCGTTGTAAGTTAAAATGGTTTAAATTTTTCAAAGGACGTTAAATCCTGGATGGAGCTTTTGGAACAAAAATTATGCAAGTAGACATGGATTGAAATATGCGTGAATGGTAGACATCAAGGATTTTGATGGTTTTCAATAGGGTTCTCAGATGGATTTATAATGAATATAGAGGTCACGTAATCAATTCCCCTGAAGGATTTTATTTTCTTTAATACCGGAACGAAAGAAGGTTTCTTTAAGAAAGGGTTTATAGCCCTAAGTGTCTGCAAATGTACTTAATTTATTTTGTGAAGGAATAACAGCTAAAAGGATTTCGATCTTTCAGTATTCTATAACTGTGATTAAAGGTAAGTCAAAACGTCATTTTCCGAGTCTCTGCACTTTGTAAATCATCTTGATATTGGCATTTTTTTATATCATTTTTTATATTTTATATTTTTCTATATGAAGTTCACTCATGGATCTCATAACGACTTTTTAAGGGTTTTTTGAAATTATTGTGTGCATCCTTTGACTAATTTGTTCCCATTTGTTTGATGTTTGTAATGTGAAAACATGAATTCAAATTTAGTCTTCTTTACATGATGATCCCCTGGTGAATCCGCTACTAGTTATGATCGTGTGTTTTATTTTTAGAATTTCATTGAAAAGCAATTTGGTTGTGCACTCTATAGAATCTGAACCCTTACCAACCTGTTTATGAACTTTGATTCGTACTATTTGGACCGATCTTGTGAATTGGGTTGGTTTAGAATATCTTATCAAGTTGCTACAATATTGATAATATTCATTAGAGAAACAAAAAGGTTGAATTGGGAACATTTCTTGGACATTAGGGTGCTTTTTTGTGGGAATTTTCTTTTAAAGAAATAAATCTAATAGTTTTTCTTTCTTTTTCACCCTTGCCCATTTTAGGTCTTCTTGTGACATGAACTAGGATTAGATGGATATGGATGTAGAGACTCAAAGTTCATCTCAGAAGAAACCAGGTCTTGTAAAAACAAGGCGATCCTGTGACAATAGAATTCAATACAAGGCAATAGCATTGTTAAGACCGTGGCTTATGTCTCAGAAAGAAATGAGTGAAGAGGAGTTAACGAAAATTTGTAAAGGTCTATTCTACTTTATTTTGTAGATAAGTTTACTAGTTTTATATAAGCCTCCATTTAAGAGAATGAAATTATGTTTTGCATATGGATATCTTAATGAGTTTCAATGTAATTTTTCTGTCCAACTTAAGACCTTTTTGTCTATGGCTGAGCCCCTTTACTCATTTTTTGCAAAGGGTTCAAATAGGCTTCTACTGAACAGAGTAGATGATAATGTTTTTGTTGGATTTTTGAACGATGGATGAAACCTATTAGGAAATAAGAAAGAACATGATGTTTAGGACAAAATGGAAGACCTTGGATAAATTCCTATGCCAAGCAAGCTCTGTTAGCTGGTCACATTTCCTTATACCTTTCAAGTTTACGAAAAAGCACTGCATGATTTTGTTGGGGCCCCGAAAATCGCAGGCAACAACAGTAAGGGATTCTCCCTAATCAACGTTCCCAACTAGCCCGTTGACTGTTTGGTATAGGGAATCCATCCGGTTTACAGTCCGGCTACCGTAGGTCAAAGTAACAAAAACAAAGGCTTTTACCAGTTGCGGCCCGGTCCACCGTGAATTTGGTATTTTTGACTTAATGTATGATATGCAAGTGCCTAACTAACAATGCAGGGTGCTAAAGATGCAAGGAACAGTCACAATGTGATGCGCAGGTTCTTACCTCTCATCTTAAGGTTCACAAGCACCCAAAACACATACAACACAGAAAATAAACTAACTACCTAAACTATCCCTAGGGAGCAGAGTTATCGTTCATTGGTGAGTAATACATTTGTACGTGCATTATGAAGAGTTACAGATAGATGATACTTCATTCAAGACACATGAACAATTACATATATTTAAACAACCAGATAGCCGATTATTTTATGAACAACATTTAATACTCACAGTGGAAGATATCCCAAAAGATACTGGAGAACACTCAATAAGAACATAGGTTCAGGAAGTTAAATACTCTCACAGTAAATGAAACATAGCTGAAAATGAAATAGTTCCTCTTACACATTATTCATTTAGTCGCATTGATACATTCCACATTTCGCTCTCTCCAGCATGCAAAAGTTGCACTTTGTGACTGTAAAACGAAATAGTTCCTCTTACAAGCAAAAGAGTTTACAAATTTTTCAGGGAAAAAAACCCCTTCTCAGTCCTATATTTAAAGTATTTAAACTACACCCTATATCGTTAGGGATCCCCCAGCGTGTGACTTTCCAGTCTCTTCAACGTTTCATCTTCCTCTTCTGGCCGTTTGGTCCTCCCAATTATTTTCTATGAGCGTTTATCTCCTGATCAGTAACTGATAGGTCTTCCTAGTCTATGCCTCTGTCATTTGCTTGTTTCGTCCTTTTCTCCACTTTGTCTTCCTTGTGATCCTGCCAGTTTCGATTTGACCAAGCTAAGCCTTCACTCCGGGTCGCTTCAACAGTCCATCGAATTTCTCCTGCAAACAATTACGGTGCATTATTCGTTGGAAGGGGATTTTAAACATTAAAATTATCTGCCTGGAATGGTAAATCCACAAGAAAATAGCCAAGTGCATCCGGACAAAGTATTGATTAAGATTTGGGCGGGAAAGTTATAAATCGACAGTCGGCAAGCTTTGGCATCAGACGTGGAAAGACTTTCCTAGCCGCAACGGCGGAAAATAAAGGTGAGACGCGAAATGCGGGCTGGAGAGAACCTAAATCGGCAATCAGGCGTCTTTACATTTCGGAGGCTAAAGGACTATCCAAGCCGCAACGGAGGACAAGACAAGGCTAAAGACATTCGACGCAGGCGGGAAACACTTCAATCAGAAATCGGCACGGTTTGGACATCGGAAGTCAAATGGATTTCCTAGCCGCAATAGTGGAAGGTGAGTAAAGATTAATGCGCATCAGTAGTCAGAGCAATTTACACTTCAGACGCCAAACCGCTTTGGCAGCCACAATGGCGGATGGGAGAAAGATTGGAGCTTCCGATTCAACATAAAAAGATGCCCGATTCAAGAAAACTTAAGTGCCTTGAACAATTTTTTAAGGATCAGCAGCAGCTAAAGTCGTTCTTCCTGCGAAATGGCAGCCTTAAAGAACAAAGATTTGATTTCTCCAAATTCACATCCGCGACCCAACACGAAAATCAAACACAAATGAACTCTAAAAACAAGCCGCAATCTAATAATCAGAATCAACCAAAGTTAAAGAAAGACCTCACGAGATCAAACAACTTTAAATGAGAAGGAGGGGCCCAAAATTTAAGAAACTTGGGGAAAAAAGTTGCAGCTGCAACAAATGGCGATTACCTAGTGAACCTAGATCTCTGGGCGATTAATCTTTGGGTGACAGACTGGTTAACAGCAAAAGCATTATATTGAATTCTTCCAGCAATATGGATTTCTCAAATGACCGAAGTGTGTACCCTTAATCATTGATGACAGTCCAATTAGGGAGAGTGGAAACCAGAATCGTCAAGTCCAAATAACTATGCTGAGGCCAGAAGATGAATTTCATTATTACCTTTGTCTTCAGGTGGATGATAGCTTTGGACACCACAGGATTGTAGCATATGGTAAACAGAAATATTCGTTTGTTCCTCATTCTCATGCCATTTTAGTACCTTTTGTACTTTTGGACTTTTGTTCCTTTTCTTATGAGTCCTCCTGAATGCCATGTCTTACTGAATTTTATTTCAGGATCCTCTATCCCATAGTGTCCTTTTGTGTGAGTGGTATACTTTAAGTTTCAGCTCACGGACGGAGAGGATCTTTAGGCAACTTAGTACTCATGATTCAACACCTGCTTTGATTTATGATGCTTTCCTAGGAGTTTTTTCACTCTTTATTTGCCTATTGGCATTCGTTTCTTGGCATGAGATCATTTATATTAAATATACTGTTCACCTTGCTCCTTTCCATGGGTCTTAGGCTGCTTCCCCTTAGAACAATTTAAGTGTGAAGTGAATGGAGCCTCAACATAATGTTCCGGACTCTTTGAGTCTGGCTTATTTCACAGGGATTAAGCAGGACCTCAATGCACATAGAATTATTCGAGAAAACAACTAAGCTGGAAGACAATCTTTATATAAACAACAACCCACAGTCTGATCACTAAATTTTTTATCACTCCCAAAAATTCTGATGTTCCCATGCAACCGCAGGTTTGCTCCCTTTATTGAAAACAAGAAAAATCAAACTAAAGCATGACTCAAAAGACAACCAGATGCATTATTTATATACAAGACAGAAGAAATCAAACAAAATCAAGAAAAATAAGGCTTGATAACCAAACCATTTACTGGTAGGTTCTCCTCCCACCCCTACAGATCTTGCAACTTGTAAGTAGAAGGACCAATCTTGGCTGCAATCTGAAAAGGGCCTACCCACAACCACTGGAATTTGGTATGCTTTCCTTTCTCATCATGGGGGTGGTCCCATTTGAGGACTAAGTCTCCTACTTCAAAGTCTTTTGTCCCAGCTTTATGTTTGTCAAACCATCTCTTAACTAACTCTTGTTGTAGTCTAAAGCGTTCTTTGGCTTTAGATCTAGCCTCCTCAGCTTTCATGAGATTATATATTCTTATTTGTAAAAATTCATCATCCGACCCCCTAGACTCTTGGGCTAGTATGGAAGATGGTAGCATGATGTTGGGAGGAAGGATGGCTTCTTTACCATAGACAAGGGTATATGGAGACACTCCAATCGCAGACTTGGGGGTGACTCTATCAGCCCAAAGGGAATTTGGTAATGCTGAGTGCCAACTCCTCTGGTTTTCTACCACAGTCTTCTTTAAAATCCTAATCAGGTTTTTGTTAGAGGATTCAGCCAGGCCATTTCCTTGTGGATAATAATTAGCAGAATAATGCAATTTTATCCCTTTATCATGAGCAAAAGCAGTCAATTTTATTGATGAAAAGTATTTGGCATTATAAAAAACTAATGAAACTGGAACTCCAAACCTGGTCATGATGTGGTCTTGTAAGAAGCTGATGACTTCGTCTTCATTTATTTTGCGCAGCAGAATAGCTTCGACCGAGCGCATGAAATAATCAGTTGCAGTAAGAATGTACTTGTGCTGCATGGAGGAATTCGGTTTTATTTCTCCAATAATATCCAACCCTCATTGCTCGAATGGTTCCGTGATCATCACAGGATTTAGGGGTGCTGCTGCTTTAGGCTGTCTTCTGCCACACCTTTGGAAAATATCACATTTCCTGACATGTGCATGTGTATCCTTAAAGAGTGTAGGCCAATAGTAACCAGCTCTGAGGATTTTGTGGGTTGTAGTGTCTCCTGAATAATGTCCCCCAGCAGGACCGTCATGTAATTATGTCATTAATTTCTCCGCATCTTCCTTTTCTATACATCTGAGGAGAAACCCGTCATAATTCTTTCTGAATAATACTCCTTCAACAAGCTAATAGGAGGCCAATTTAAGACGCAAAGCTCTTCTTTGTTTGGAATTCCAATGTTCTGGAAACAGCCCTGATTGCAGGTAATGCACAAGGTCTCTATACCAAGACTCGGGAGCTGTAAACAGAGGACATACATCCATTACATGTAATTCGGCCTCATCCTCCCATGCTTGCTCTTCATTGTTCCCACTTCTAGTCATCAGCTTGCACAATCCTTTTCCTTTAACTATAGAGGCTGGTTTGAATTCAAGATCATATTCTTGAAGAGCTGTTACCCAGTTGCCCCTTCTTTCTCCTAACTCTTTATGTATGAGAAGGGATGTTACTGCAGGGTATGGGACTATTACCTTGGTTCGATTTTTTAATATATAAGGCCTGAATTGCTTCACTGCCTTAAATACTGCGTAATCTTGCTTATCAATGGCTGGGTAGTTTAATTCAGCCCCTTGTAGACCAGTACTCATAAAGGAGATTGGGAATTCATCCCCCACTTCTTCCTTTTGGGTGAGCACAGCTGTTAGCAAATCATCGGATGAAAAAGTATATAAAATAAATTCTTTATCGAAATCTGGACTTTTCAAGGAAGGTGCGTGTGCAACAACAATTTTAATTTTGCTGAAAGCATTCTTCTCCAGTCCATTCCACTTGAATTGTGCATTCTGCTTGACCATCTGCTGCAGCGGCTTAACAGTCTGGGCGAAATCAGGCACAAACCTTTGTACGAAATTTATGGTTCCCATGAAGGATTGCATCCCCTTTTTATTATGGGGCAAGGGGATTTGTTCAATAGCCTTGATTCTTTCTGGGTCAATGAAGATCCCTTGCTTTGAAACTATGTGACCCAACAAATTTCCTTCCGTGACAGGGAATACACACTTTTTAGGATTGAGTGAAATTCCATACTTACGACAGCGTTCGAAAATTTTCCTTAAGTGAAATGCATGTTCCCCCCTTCTTTTCAAGAATATTGTAATATCATCAAGGTATACTACAGTGCTTCGGCCAATCAGCCCATGGAAAGCTATGTCCATAGCCCTCTGAAATGTCACCCCAGCATTTATAAGCCCAAAGGGCATCCTTCTGTAGGCAAAAGTTCCCCACTTGGTTCTGAACGTTGTCTTTAATCTGTCCTCTTCGGCTACCAGCACTTGATTGTAGACAGAAAAGCCGTCTAATAACGAAAACAATTTAGAACCCGAAACCATTTGTAGCAGCTGCTCCATGGGTGGCACAGGATAGTTATCTTTGTCTGATGCACGGTTTAGGTTCCTGAAATCCACGCAAAGTCTGATTTCTCCAGACTTTTTCCTTACTGGTACCAGATTTGAAACCCACTCAGAATGTCTGAATTTGAAGATGATTCGAGCATCCAATAATTTCTTTACTTCGCTCTAAATCAACGGTTCCAATTTTGGATGCATTTTTCTTAGTGGTTGCTGATATGGCTTGACGCCTGCTTTAATGGGAACGACATACTTGATAATGCTGGTGTCATATGTTTTCAAGTCTTCGTACGTCCATGTGAAAACATCTTTATATTGTTTAAATAGACTGATGAATTTGTCTCTTTCTGTTGGAGAACAACATTTTCTGAGATTCACGAACTTAGGAGTCGTCTCAGTCCCCAAATTTATCAGTTTGAACTATAGCAATGAGCTGTGTGTCTTTACGTTGGGTGGTTTTCTGAATTTTTCATTTAAATCGAACATTTTTTCCAACGTTCTGACTCCTTTAGGAATGAAATTATCATATTTCATCTCAGCCTGATGCTCTTCATCGTCTATGATCGCTCCTTTAAACACCTCATCATTCATTAAACATTCTATGATCTATTGGTCATCATAGAACACCCGTAGGTTCGTAATCATATCAGGTACGGAGGGCCTGAAAAGCAGTTCAACAGAGCATCGATTATTAATGGGTACGAGTCTAGCGGCCGAAGTGGCTAATAAGTCAGCAGTTGCGTTTTTTATTCTTGGAATTGAAATAATGTTAAATGCATTAAATTATTTCAGCAAATCCCATACCTCATTCTGGTAAGCTTTTAAGTGGGGGGAAATACAATGTATCTAATTCCGGATTTGTTTCACAATAATTTCAGAATCCCCAAAAACTTTTAGATTACTTACCTTTAATTCAATTGCCTTCTTTAGTCCTTGCACCAGTGCTTCGTACTCAGCTGTATTATTAGTACACTCAAACTCTAATCTACATGAAAGGAAATGTTTATTCTTCTATGGGTCAATCAGGACACAGCTAGCCCCTGACCCTTCTAATGTCTTAGAGCCATCGAAAAATAAAGTCCAAAAATCATTAATTACTGGAAATGAATTTAATCCTACTGCTAAGTCTACTATTTTACAATCAATCTCATCAGCCTGTGAGAACCGAAGGAGATCAGGATGGGTATCAGAAGTGTTGCTAGCTTCTTCTGCCTGGTAATTACCTGGTTCCAACTCAATAAAATAATTTCCCAATACAGAATCCATAGGTTCATTCTTATCTTCAAGTTGGGTAACATTGTACTTCATGTGAGGCTCCCTCAAAACCTTAATCTGGTTCGGACTTCTTTTGTATGGAAACCACAGATGCGACCAATCAGAAGCGAAAAATCCATTAAGTTTGGCCGACCAATCTCTACTTAGGATAAGGCCATATGCATCTGGTATATCAGCCACCACGATATTAATGACCTGGCATAATTTATCATTTGAAACCAGACGGACTAGGACATCTTGCATCTCACCAATTACCTTCACATTTGTCCTGTCCAACTGAACTACTCTCCACGGGGATGGCTTAGGCTTCCGATTTATTCTTTTACAGACAGATATCGGCATGACATTAACAGTTTCCCTTGAATCTACCAAGAAACTATGTACATTGTAGTTAAAGATTTCAAAAGTAAGGAGGAACGGTGGGTGCTTGTGCTTGGAATTACCTCCACTATTGTTCTCACCAATCTCTTCTTCTTCTAATTGATTGATTGTTAGTGGGTGTCTTTTCGTCTGATGTTTCAAGGGCTCTCAGCAGCCTTTCTTTTTTCCACGGCACTTTGTACATCTCAAATAGTGGAACATTCGCCTTTATCTTCTTTAAATCCTCCACAATGTCATAATCGATCTGTTGTTCCGTGGGGTGAGGCCTATCAGCATTCTCCTTACATTCATTTGGCTTGGCCGTTGTATCATTTTGTCTAGGATTTTGGCTGGTAATAGTGAATTCTGGAGTTGTATTAGCCAAATATTTGTCTTGAAATCTCTTATTAACATTTCTCTGCAGCCTCTTAATCTTTGGAATTCTAAGA
The DNA here is from genome assembly GCA_001517045.1 of Pseudotsuga menziesii. Lineage (NCBI taxonomy): Eukaryota > Viridiplantae > Streptophyta > Pinopsida > Pinales > Pinaceae > Pseudotsuga > Pseudotsuga menziesii. The sequence goes on along the minus strand of LPNX010884533.1, from coordinate 14,107 downwards.
CTGTCTTCCGTAACCGTCCCTTGGCTCCTCGTGGCTACGTTGGTTTCCATAACGTCTTTACACCCTTTAGTATTTTCTTCTTCAGCATCAAATAGTGAGACAGAATTCCATAAAGCCATGGTTTCCTCTTCTTGCTCTTTAGTAAACATAGAGGTAGAATTTTCCTTTCCTTCTTCATTTCCCTCTTCTATCAATCTAGAGTCTAACAGCTGATTCATGACCAACGTCATCGAATTTATCCACTGTGGACAATTCTTCTCAGAATGTGGTTGCTGGTGGAATGTGCAAAAATTATCCAAGCCTACCTCCGTTAAGTTCATAGATGTAGTATTGTGAGGAGGAGGTTGAGACTGGTGTTTATCCTCTCTTTTCTTATAATATGGCTTATAAAACTTTTGTGCTTCCTTTTCTTTCTCCATATCTATGATTTTATTGGAAATCTTCTGCATCATTTTGGCCATATTTTCCAAATCTGGAGACTTTTCTTCCCTAGGCTTGGTAAACAATAAGGTTTTTCTTCATGTACCTTTCTCTCCAGACTATTCTGGATAGTCTTCAATGCTCTCTCTTTCAGCTTCCACCACTTCTGCCTCTTCATAGGTTTCTGTCAAAGTAGGCTTGGCCCTACCTTTAGCAAACATGGCCAAATCAGGGCCTAAAGATGAAGTATAGTATTCAATAAAAACTTTGTCTGAAGGCTTATCTGTTTCAGAGAAGTTTTTTAAATATGCTGCAAACCTTTGCGTGAAACTTCGCACTTTTTCTTTTCTTTCTTTCTTCAACGTGCACAGCCCTTTCATGAGAGCGGCATGAGTCTTCTGAGTTGGATACTTACTTCTGAACATTCTTTCGAAGGTATCCCAATTAGGGATGGAGTTATCCGGCAATCCAAAGTACCATGACGATGCGGCTCCTTTAAGGGTATGCAGAAACAATCTGCATACCATGTCTTCATGTTCCCCGGCCCTTAATCCCTCAATTGCCAAATAAAATCTTTGTAGGTGATCATCGACTAGTATTTTCTCACTGGGATCAAACTTGGGAAACATTTTGTCAAAGGCTTGAGGTAGGTCATGTAAAGGAGGTGTAATATTTAATGGTGATCTAGCTCTCCATGCAGGAGGCGGATTAGGTGGGTTAGGTGGTGGATTAGTATTTACACCTGCCATGAGTCTGGGTGGGGAGTGAGGAGGTGAACCAACTGGAGTATGAGCAGGAGAAATGTGAGGGGTCTCTGGGCCTTCTTGGTTCAAAGGTAATACAACCTCTTGTAAAGAAGATTCTACAAGATCTTCCCAGTCTCCCACCAACACTGAGTCTTCTGTTACAGGACAATCTTTCTTTTTATACTCTCTTCTGGGCAGTTCAGGGATGATTGGAAATCCTCCAATATTTTTTACGTATGCCCTGGTATGCCTTCTCAGATCATTAACAATTTCGTTACCGACAGAATATAGATGTTCTCTTTCTTTCGGAATTGGATTACGGAACCCACTGCTTTCAGAACTGTTACCGGTGGAATATTCTTGGGAAAACGGGTTTCCTCGGCCAGCCATGCACTGGCGGCCCTCCTTCTAGCGCCAAAACTGTTGGGGCCACGAAAATCACAAGCGACAACAGTAAGGGATTCTCCCTAATCAACGTTCCCAACTATCCCGTTGACTGTTTGGTATAGGGAATCCATCCGGTTTACGGTCCGGCTACCGTAGGTCAAACTAACAAAAACAAAGGCTTTTACCGGTTGCGGCCCGCTCCACCGTGAATTTGGTATTTTTGACTTAATGTATGATATGCAATTTCCTAACTAACAATTCAGGGTGCTAAAGATGCAAGGAACAATCACAATGTGATGCGCAGGTTCTTACCTCTCGTCTTAAGGTTCACAAGCACCCAAAACACATACAACACAGAAAATAAACTAACTACCTAAACTATCCCTAGGGAGCATAGTTATCGTTCATTGGTGAGTAATACATTTGTACGTGCATTATGAACAGTTACAAATAGTTGATACTTCATTCAAGACACATGAACAATTACAGATATTTAAACAACCAAATAGCCGATTATTTTATGAACAACATTTATTACTCACAGTGGAAGATATCCCAAAAGATACTGGAGAACACTCAATAAGAACATAGGTTCAGGAAGTTAAATACTCTCACAGTAAATGAAACATAGCTAAAAATGAAATAGTTCCTCTTCAACATTATTCATTTAGTCGCATTGATACATTCCACATTTTGCTCTCTCCAACATGCAAAAGTTGCACTTTCTGACTGTAAAACGAAATAGTTCCTCTTACAACCAAAAGAGTTTAAAAAAATTTCAGGGAAAAAAGCCCCTTCTCAGTCCTATCTTAACAGTATTTAAACTACACCTTAGATCATTAGGGATCCCCTAGCATGTGACTTTCCAGTCTCTTCAACGTTTCAGCTTCCTCTTCTGGCCGTTTGGTCCTCCCAATTATTTTCTGTGAGTGTTTATCTCCTGATCAGTAACTGATAGGTCTTCCTAGTCTGTGCCTCTGTCATTTGCTTGTTTCATCCTTTTCTCCACTTTGTCTTCCTTGTGATCCTGTCGGTTTCAATTTGACCAAGCTAAGCCTTCACTCCGGGTCGCTTCAACATTCCATTGAATTTCTCCTGCAAACAATTACGGTGCATTATTCGTTGGAAGGGGATTTTAAACATTAAAATTATCTACCCACAATGGTAAATCCACAAGAAAATAGCTAGGTGCATCCGGATAGAGTCTCGATTAAGCTTTGGGCGGAAAAGTTATAAATCGGCAGTCGGCAAGCTTTGGCATCGGACATGGAAAGACTTTCCTGGCTGCAACGACGGAAAAGAAAGGAGAGATGTGAAACACGGGCTGGAGAGAACCTAAATCGGCAATCGGGCATCTTTACATTTCGGAGGCTAAAGGACTATCCAAGCCACAAGGATGGACAAGAGAAGGCTAAAGACATTCGACGCAGGCAGGAAATGCTTCAATCGGAAATCGGCACGGTTTGGACATCGAAAGTCAAATGGATTTCCTAGCCGCAATAGCGGAAGGCAAGTAAAGATCAATGCGCATTGGCAGTCGGAGCAATTTACACTTTGGACGCCAAACCGCTTTTGCAGCCACAATGGCGGACGGGAGAAAGATTGGAGCTTGTGCCTTGAACAGTTTTTTAAGGATCAACAGTAGCTAAAGTCGTTCTTCCTGCGAAATGGTGGCCTTAAAGAACAAAGATTTGATTTCTCCAAATTCACATCCACGATGCAACATGAAAATAAAACACAAACAACCTCTGAAAACAAGCCGCAATCTAATAATCAGAATCAACCAAAGCTAAAGCAAGACCTCACGAGATCAAACAACTTTAAATGAGAAGGAGGGGCCCAAAATTTAAGAAACTTGGGGAAAAAAGTTGCAGCTGCAACAGATTCACAAAAGGATTTCAAAGGCCTTAGTAAACTCTTAAATCCATCTGGGATCATGATTAGGCTTGGAGAGCATTATGAAGTGAAAGATATTTTCTAATATATCTGCAGAGAAACCCCTATATACAAAAAGTTATTTCTATCAAGAACCTAGTGGTAGATTATGTTTCCCCACTTCACAACCAGCATGTGAATAACACAGCGAGCATCGAAAAAATTGGTGAGGAGGTTCATAATGAATCTAACAGTAAAATCAGTTTAGGGAAGCCACAACTCTTTGAAAATAACATCAGTGATAGTTTTACATGGAATTGCAATGGAAAATCCACAACTGGTATTGTCAAAAGTGATAAATTGAAATCCAACTCTGAAGCATAAGAGATATAGTATTTTTCGAATGAGGTAACTCTAAAGTATGCATGCAGTCATGAAGATGCAAGAAATGAAGTTAATGTAAGAGGAAGATTGGAAATTCTTGATGGAGAGTCTGATAATTTGGAGATGAAATATGCTTCAGACATCTCAGACCTTGATCAAAACTTTGAGGAAATTTTTCTTGTAGGATTGGATAATTGTACTTCACCAATACCATCCCTGTCAGTTCCAGTTTCTCCTTTGCAAACTGGATCTAAGAAAAGGAAAAGGCCAAAAAATGGAGAAAATGAGCTCCATGGAAGTTTAAGTGCAGTAAATTATGATGATAATGGAGAATAATATGTTTGTTCTAATTTGTTAAGTGGGATTTCCTATGCTGGTAAAATTTAACAGAGAAACGTCAAGAGGGTTAGATTCTCTTTAAAGAACAATTTGGTTTGGAAGCCAACACTTGGAACAACATGCAACCATGATGGAACAGGGGTAGTTATGGATCAATTCTGCAGATCCTAGATATAATTTGCATACAACAACATTTATATGGAGTATAATGGAGAACAGGTGAATTGAATGCAGGTTAACACATAGATCCTTAAAAATAAGGGGGATATGATGGTCTCGCCCAATGTCTTAAATTTAATTGTGAAGGGTTGGTTTTAGAATATTCATAGTTACCAGAAGGAGATGGACACTGCTTCCAGCATCACATAGGGTGGTTTGGAATTTGTGGCCACTGGTGCATTCAATGTACTGTAAAAACAATATTCTCCCTCCTCTCCTATCCTTGAATTCTACAATTTTTTGCTAGATATTTTGTGTGGTTGGTTTGGCACTGATTCTGTGGGAGTTCCATATGCTAGTATTTCCTATTTTGGTGCTATATCCAGTTGTTAGTGGGTGGTCTGGGATCCTCTCATTGCTATGTGTATTAGAGAAGGTGTGTTTTTGTTTCTCTGGATTCTCTTTTAAAATTACAAATTTTCATTGTTGTAAGGATTGCTGCATTCTGTGTGAAATGGAAGAGCTAGAGTGTTGTCTCAAGTGGTGTTGAAAGGAAACCACAAAGGTAATGTAGTGTAGTAAATAGGACTAACAGGTGGAATCTATGGATGGATTATTTTTTCCAATATGTCTTGAAGGAAAAAAAACATCCATGATAACTGTGCAATCGATGCAGAAATAAGTTTTGTAGAGCTCCAAAAATGGGAGATGGAAGTAGATGATTTCATGGGTGTGTATAAATAGAAGCAATTGGAACATAATGTGTAGATACAAACTCTTCAGAAATAGGTGAGTCAGCCGATGGCCCTTCTTGGGGAAGCAAATAGAATCTTAGGAATCTTTTTCTTTATTGATCTCCATTCTAGTAGCATGGAAGAAGAGTTATAGAAGATTCAAAAATACTTTTTCTTCTTTTGTGGGTCCATTTCAACAAAGAGGGTCTTCCAAAAACATGATATGGGTAATTGGGTAGGATTGGGATGTACTTATACATAGTAGGATCCCATTAGCGGCCTTTTCATGTATCGGTTTACTAAGCACTTCAGTTACTAGAAGGAATAATAGTGGAGATAGGGGACAACCTTTCCTGAGACTTCTGGAGGCAATAAAAAAGTGTGAAGCTGAGCCATTAACTAGAATAGCGAAAGTGGCTAAGGAAAAATAGGCCTCCATCCATCTTAGTGAAACACCATTGAAACCACACCTGAAGAAGTAGGAGTCTAAGGTAGAGCCAATAAAATTTCTCAAATGATTTGGACAGGTCTATCTTTGTAATCAAAGTACGTTTGTTTCCTTGATAAAGTGAAGGACTTTCTGGGTTGTCCAGGCTATGGCATATTGAATGTGCCTCTTAAGTAGCAAACCCATATTTTCTCTCGAGATATGTTTGGAAATATGGGGCTTCATTCTAGTGGAAATGATGCTGGAAATGACTTTAAATTTTATATACACTATTACAAAGTGAAATCAGATGTAATCGATTAAATGATTGAGGAGCATTTACCTTTGGTATCAGAGTGATGAATATTGTGTTGATAGCAAGCTATATTGTCCCAACAACAATATAACAGAGGATGATAGTCGCATGTATGATTACATGAAGGTGTTTACCTAAGCCTAAAATAACCTTGAATACTTCCCTAATATTCTATCAAGTTGTTACCTTAAAACCCTTCCTTATGTTTCCCTAACGTCACTCCTTAATCCGTAGCCTAAAGGAAACCCACAACCCCTCTAAAATTACAAACATACTTACCTAATAAAATTATAAGATAACATCAAGCATAGTCACTATAGAAGATGGAATTCGTCATTTTGGACAGTCATTATTTGGCTAGAAATTATTATAGTTTGACAGTCGTAGTTGTCCACTAATTGAGGGATGGAAATCACCTTTTTTGGGACAGTCATTCTGGCTATCCCTTGGATGAAAAATATCTTGTGTTTGGAAATTACATTTGACCTCCTTTTGATTGGAAATAGCATCCTATGGACAAACATTGAAACACGTATGTCATGGCTAGAAATTGCATGAAGTCCTCTTTGTTTATTTGAATAGAAAACACACATGTCTTACTAAAGAAGCCTTGATTTCGTTATACACTATTGACATTATTTCTGGGATAGTATTTTTTGAGCTCTTTAGGATTGCCGGAAGATGATATTTATGATAGCTACATTCACAATTTCCTACTACTGAAATTTTTCTTCTTTGGCAGCCCTTTGTATGAGAAAGACATCATTATCATTGACACAAAGCATGCCATGTTCTAAACGCTAATATCAATCATATCTTTAGGTCTGATATATATGTAAGGCATACATTGGGATAACTACACAATACACTTTCTGAGAGTCATATACCTTAAAAAAAATTCTAATTGTCACAGTGATTCAGATTGGTACATTGAATTCAAATCAAGATTCTAACTTGTTTATTTATGTATATGTTGTTGTCACTATCATTTGCAAGGGAATAGAAGAAACATATTTTTTTATTTCTTGATGGCATACTAAAATCATTTGAAAGCTTTGTCATATTGATACACATTCAACCATAAATCTGATAACCATATCTAGATATTGAAGTTAATTCATTTATCCTTAAAGGAAAGCATTGTCACCTATATTTGAACACATTACTAACATACACATTTGTATGTATTTGTGTATATATTTACATATTTATTGATTAGCTAATTCCTCTGTTCTTTGCCAAGTGCAGGTTGCTTGTCACTTGTTTCGTTGGACCAAAGTAATGGCCTATGCAAATTATTATGAATGTGCTTTGAAAAATGCTGTTATCAACATCTAAATATGTAATGAACCCGAGATCATGATTTATATGCTTCCCCAATAAGACGGAAGTTCTAAGGTTGTTTTATTCAGTTAAAAATCTTCGATTGAGTATGAAGAGCCTGTTTCTAAGGGTTTCAAGCTTCTAAGTATGGCTTTGAAGCTGTCACATGATCTAAGTAATACTTTGAAAAGTCATCAATGTACTAAATGATTTTCATGTAAATTTATATGGGGATAGTTTTTGAGAGAACTCATATTTATTGTAATACTTGACATTTCATATTATATAATTTGTGCGGTTTAAAACTTATATGGTTTTACTTTATATTATTTATAACTGTTGTAATTAACTAATTAATGTGACATTGCATAATTCACATGTGTATTAGATGATGATAAATAATGTATGATTCTTTTATAAATTTAAACATAATATCATATTAAAAAGTTATATTGATTAATAATGGATACTATTAAAACTACTAAAATATAATAACCACACATAAAACGACTAAAAATGACTAAATTAATGACCAATAAATGAGATTAATGACCAAAATTCACATATAAAATGACCAAAAATTAAGAGACACGTGACTAAACAATGAGATATAAATGACCAAAATTCGCATATCAATGACCAAAAAGCAGTTTTCGTGAGTAATTTACGGTCTTTTATTACGCAACCAAATTTGGTCATATTCTAGTTTGTCATGTGGTCATTAATTTGGTCATAAATGTGGTCATATTTTTGGTCATTGATTCAAATATATGACCAAATTAATGACCAAATATATGACCAAATTAATTACCAAAATAAAAATGACCAATTTTCGTCGCCTAATAAAAGAACATAAATTAGCCACCAGCGATCATGAAAACAAAAGTGGTCATTGATATGTAAATTTTGGTAATTTGTTTGTCACTAATCTCTCATTTTCCACTAGTGAACACAATAATTCATTGAACATTTCAAAATTATCAAGATATTAGTCAAACTTGGTTGTGCAAGATCTGATATGTGGTCATAGTATGGTGAAATACTTGATTGGTCCTCCTCCAACTAGAATAATTATGTAGTTATATGTCTACCAATGGGGAGTGATACAAGATCCTAACTATCAACCCAGTCTATGGATTCACAATTTCCCCATTCATCGCTATTACATGGCGAACAAAAACAAGAGAGTTTCCTTATCCACGTGTCAACTATATAATTGTCTAACATTATAACTAAATAAAATGCATTAGTTCCATCGACAATCTTGCACTCGTATAGTTTTTCTTGATCTACATCGAACAACTCCCAAAAATATCTATGTAGATGTGTTTTTTCGAGTTGACTGGTCTTCTTGGCTTCTTTCTCCTCCCCCCATTACTAAAGAACATCATTCCTACGTAATGCAGTCTCGATGCACGTGCATACTCCATCATGTTCCCCTTTTTCGTGCTTGGTCTCAAAATAGTTCCAACTATGTGGCACATTATGCCTATTATGGGGCATACACAACTATTTGAAGACACATGCATTTTTTAATTTCCTTGCAAAACCATCATACCAAATCCAATGTTGTTCCACCTATATACTGTTATCCTTCAAGTGATTGTAAAACAATTGAAAGATGTTTTGTACAAAATCCAAGTTGTGGCACCTGTCACCACTTATGTAGAAGTGATAATCCTTCAATATAACCCTTTCGTATTCAGTACTATCTTCCCCATGTCTATAGGTGATATGGATCATTATGTTATACCTGGTTTGAGTGATAATATTGACTATCAATTTCGTTTTGTGGTTGAAGAGTGTAGTTCTCCGTAAAATCGACCGTTGATAAGATAGTTTGAATATGAAATGTATACTTGCACACTCTAAATTTCTCATCTTTCCAATAAGCCACATGCAAATTATTTACATACTATTGTGTAATTTCAAAGAATCCCTCCATGAAGTCGCAAAATCGCACCTGGTAGATCGACAATAAAGAAATATCAATAGATTGTTTCATATGAAATTGCAGTATGAAGAAAACTTTAGTATTCGAGAAATCATTACTAACCTGAGAACATGGTATTTTTTAAGGATTCTAATAGTATAGTTAAGTATAGTATTATAGGTGATTATTTTGTATTGAAAAAATCATATCTATACATAGCCAGGCGAATATTAAATATGAAACATACATTCTACTACCGAAGCATGTAATTTTTGGCGAATATTGTGATAAAAGAACATATTTTATGTAAATATAGGAGACATTAGAGAGTAAAAATGACCCAACAACGAAATTATTTTTTGAAAAAAAATCCCATAAATATCCAATTGGCGAACTTTCGCCCCTAAAGTTTTCCCTACCTGAGAAGTGGACCAATTGTATTTTTTTTTCATTCCCTCCATTGATATCATATGTGACATATTCAAATGGCTGCAATTTCACCTCCTACCTTCCAAGTTAATGCTCATTAGTCACATGTATGCATTTTTCCAAGAATTCCATTCCACTACACCCTCGATGTGTCACATCTATTCAATGTCTTTGATAAAATGTGCAACCTTCTATCCTTATACACAAAATGCTATGAGTAAGTATCTAGATGATGTTGGTGACAATGTAGTTGAGTATTCAAACATAAGAGTGTTATGTAATACACATAATATATGCATATATGTGTCATAATAATAATCATACTCAATGTGGTATCAACAACATCATGTGTTACGACTTGAGTTTATTTTCACATACCATTGTTTTCATTTCTCAAAGGATCTTTGGTCCATGCTAAGTTCATTATGTTTGTGTCATTCAGGGATCATGATCCCTTGAACCCTTTCTCAATTTTAATACATATTTTTGGTTGGAAGAAGGTATAGAGTTGTCATGCCAAAAATCTTACACCGGTCCCTTTACCACATCAATGAGCTTCATATTAGAGACTGGCAATCTAAAAATGAAGGCTCATGCATCTATTTGACCAGATTCAAGTTCTTCTCTTCTAACAATGCCTACATATTGTTTTTACATCCAAATTGGCAAGTTTCTATGTAGGATTAAGAATACTAAAGTCCATAGTGCTTTTATTCATGATTTGTTGTGACAACAAATGGTGAGCCACATTGCAATCCTTTGAATGAGATTTCTTTCCAATTGTACTAAATGCATATACTAAACATCTGAAAATATGAGAACTTTGTTCAGAAATGTTATCATGTTTATCCTTAAGTTTCTCTTAACAATAGTCATACACCAATATTTTAATAATGATAAAAATAATCTACATTTATCTCCATCGCATTTAGAATCAAAATAGTTAACAAGCATATGTTGAGTTTGATATGTAATACAATGTTTAGACAACATACCTTCAAGTGGATCAAAGATACTTTCATAGTTCTCCATCATGAAATTGCTAATGGAGGTATGGAGGTTGTAACTGTACCTTGTACCATATCATCTAGTTGATATGATAGTTCAACATGATATTCATGTCATTTTATCCCTTGTTGGAGGCTATATTGTGGCAATTGGAAATCCTCTTGGATGGTATCAATAATATTATCCTCTTAGAACATATAGTTTCCATGAAACACCTCTCTAAATTAGGGGTAAGAGGTGAATGGTGGGGGATAGAGAGATAAAGGGGGGGTTAGGGATTTGGGGAGGAGTTAGGGTGATTAGAAAGAAATGGGGATATGGGTGCTTGGGTCAGAGAGATACAGAGAGGTAATGGAGAAGAAAGGAGAGAGAGGAGGATGAGGAGGAAGAGGGGGATTAGAGGTAAGGAGAGGAGGAGAGGGGGTTAGTAAGAGTTAGAGGGAAGAGGAGGGGTTAGCATGATTTCAAAGGAAGATGCGGGGAGAGAGAGAGAGGAGGAGGTGTTAGTGGTAGGGGGATACATAGGGATGTGTGTGAGAGAGAAAGAGAGAGGAAGCGTGTTGTTAGTGGTAGGGAGAGACATAGGGATGTGGGTGAGAGAGAGAGGAGGGGGGGGATTTTAGTGGTAGGGGGACACCTGTGGATGTGTGTGTGCATGTATGTTAGGGGAAGCAAGAGTAGGTGGTGTTAGTGGGTTTGGGGGGTGTGATATTAATGTGGGTGTTTTTAGGTGTTTTGGGCAGGATGTATTAGGTTAGGAGCAAGGATGATTTTAAGGAACCATACTTAATTAAAAGTGTTTAAATGTTGGCGAATATTACCAATTCTTAAAATGACAACTATAAAATGTTTGGCGATATTTTTCAAAATTTATTTTAATTTCCAAGGATTTTAGATCATTTATATAAGAATTTGGCAATTTTTAGGGTGAAAAAATTTTACCCCATCAAAATTGGGCAAAATAGGGATTCAAAAAATGCAAAATGGCGAATCGTTTTTTGGAGAAAAACCCCCAAAAATAGCCCATGGGCTAAATTTCGCCCCTAAAATTATCCCTGGTTAGGAGCATGTGTAAGCATAACTTGTATGTGTTTTTGTTTAGTAAAATGTATGCACATTTTTGACATTACAAATGTAAAATTACGGGGGTGTTTAAGGGTTATAGGTAGAGATATAGTGTTAGGGTTTTAGGGAGTAATTTAGGGTTATTACAAAGAAATGGAGGTTTAGGTGTAGAGTGTTGGTGTTAGTGGTAGGGGGAGACATGGGGATGTGTGTGTGTGTGTGTGTGTGTGTGTGTGTGTGTGAGAGAGAGAGAGAGAGAGAGAGAGAGAACTAATGGGGCGATGGTGTGTGAGGAGGTTGGATAATAGATAAAGGGGTGGGTTAGGTGCAATTAGATGAGTTGGAGAGACAGAGAGTGAAAGATGGATTAGTAAGATTTAGGGAAAGAGAAAGATAGAGAGAATAGAAAGATAGAAAAATAAACAAATAAAAAAGAGGAAAGGTTTATAACTTATTTTGATAATTAAAAATTACAATTATACACTAATTCATATCCCATTCAAACAAAAATGAAAAAAATTCTAACAATTAGCTTACTCGCAACATGGTGAATGGTTAATATTCACCCATTATTATTATTTTCACTTATGTCAATACGTGTATAACACAATGCACATTTACTAACGTAGATATTGACATTTACTTTACATGTTTTCTAAACTCAAGCCTGGCTGGGAATTTTGTGCATCTGATGCTTGTGGTCTCTCGGGGAGTCTTCTTGTGGGCTGGGACCCTCACTTGGTTCGTTGTAAAGCTTTCACTTCATTGGCTGGAATAGTACTTAATGCTTCTTTTAAAGGATTGGATGAGACTTTTACAGTGATTAATTGTTACGGCCCTTATGTACACCGGACTAGCTACTGGAACAGATTGATGTCCGGAGGGTTGTTGGGGTTGCCCAACTTGATTCTGGCTGGGGATCTCAACTTCACCCTATCTTCTTATAAAGTATGGGGGACTAAAGCTAGGCTGGACCCTTTGGCTTTCTTATTTTCCCAGCTTATCTCAGATAATCAGCTGGTGGATCTTATGATGGACTCATGTACTCCCACTTGGAGGAACGGCCGATCTGGGGATGAGGGAATATGTAAGAGACTGGACAGATTCTTGGTATCAGAGTCTCTCCTGCCTTCTTTCTCCTCTTACCGATCATGGGCCTACCCTTCCGATGTATCTGACCATTATCCTATTTGTTTGGAATGGGGGCCCAGCAGTTTTGTCCCTAGCAGGCCTTACAAATTTAATAGAGCTTGGCTGTTGGAGGAGGATTTTAGGCTCTTGGTCCGATCCTCCTGGAATGATGTACTGGATTCAACTGACCGCAGCCACATGGAGTTATTTACTCACAAGTTAAGTAGACTCAAAGCTTCTGTGAAGAGTTGGGAAAAAGCAAAAAACATTGAGAGGAGGAAGCAGATTTTGGATATCAATATGGGCATATCAGACCTACTATTGGAGGGCTCTGGTATTTTATCAGGTTCTAGCAGACAAAAATGGGATGCTCTTCAGGAGAAAAAGAATAAGTATTGGGCCCACAAGCTCACGACTTTGAGGTTAAAGAGTAGACCGCTGTGGGTGAATGAGGGGGATGCAAATACAAAGTTTTTTCACCATTTTGCCTCTTCTCGAAGGAACACCAACACAATCTGGTCACTCAATGACCAGGATGGCATTACTGTAACAGAGGATTTGGAACTGAAGGCTCTTGGTGTAAAACACTTCAGTAATCTTTTTCATGATGATAAATCCTCTGATATTTCTGAACAATTGAAGGTGGTCAGACTTTTTCCTCAGATGACTACGGATGATGATATAGTATGTTTTAATCAGCCCATATCTGGCCTGGAGGTTGAAGCGGTGCTCAGGGGGTTTAAAAAGGACAAGAGTCCGGGCCTGGATGGATGGCCTGTTGAATTTTTTCTGGCCTTTTTTGAACTGGTGGGGGAGGAACTGGTTAATGCTGTGGAACAGGCCAGACGATTTGGTAGAGTCACCGGTGCTTGGAACTCTACCTTTCTGACCCTGATTCCTAAGTTCGAAAAGCCTTTAACCTTTGACGATTTCCGGCCGATCTCTTTGTGTAATCTGATCTACAAGATTATTTCAAAGATTGCGGCTATCAGACTAAAGCCTATATTGAACCGCTCTCTGTCAGCCAACCAATTTGGGTTTCTAAAAGATAGACAGATCACGGAACCGGTGGGTATTACCCAGGAACTTTTGCACTCGATCAAGACAAAAAATTCAGACTCCTTGGTACTAAAGTTAGACCTGGTAAAAGCCTTTGATAGAGTAAACTGGACATTCATCATTCTACTTCTCATACAGATTGGCATTCCTCTTATGGGTGTATACTGGATTATGGGATGTATTACGGGCTCATGTCTTGCTGTTTTGGTTAATGGGACTCCCTCTGAGTTCTTTTTTGTATCCAGAGGACTGAGACAAGGCTGTCCCCTCGCCCCTCTCTTATTTATCTTAATAATGGAGGGGCTCAGTCGTATTATTTCGGAAGCACAACATCTTGGGAAGATCATGGGGTTTCGGTATTCGCCCAACCTG